>UZAN01049100.1:0-12614 GCA_900618425.1 Echinostoma caproni | reverse complement strand
TTGCGTTCGTGAACGTTCTTAGGTCTGGTAGGAAGCAAGGCGGGACCGGGCGAGCGGTCTGAAGGAACAATTTTGGTGATGGGTGTGAGGTAAGTGTACGTTAATAGAGGGGCTATCATGAGAAGGTATTTCACCATCGGAGGAGCCTCTCTGGCGGCCAGCCTGTCCTCCCCTTCGTCCGAAAAATGTCTCCGTTGTTGGGGTTATTGGGCTTTGAGAGTACATTACAGGAACGACCATTCAAATGGGTGCAGATTTGGTCATTTACTGGGATCCAGCGGCTTTCGCGATCTGTTCAAACGCACATGGTTGCGAGTGGGAGAATTCCCGAGGAGCCTTCTTTGAGGGTTAGGTGAGGCTAGTGTGCAGACTGGACTGAGTTTAGTCTGCTTTTCGTATTTCAGCATATTTTGTCTCTTTTTCCCAGATGCCTCGATTGGAGTCCGGTCCTGTTCTATGAGACTGTTGTTCGCAGAGCTGGCCGTCATTGGTTTAGGGCAAACTACAGTCTCGTCAAAGGGTATGTGGTCGGGGCAGAGGTTTGGGACTTAAGAACTGCTGAGATGAAGGCGGTTCTCAATAGTTCAGTGTCTCTAGGGTCAACTTCGGGACCTTTTGGCTTGGGCTGCGAGAGTCTCAGGTGCAAAGGTTTGTCTACGGAGACACCCCTCAAACCAAAACAGGAGCGCTTGAGGGTGGGTGCTTGGTTGAGAATGTCTTTGGCGAGCTTAGAAGACCCCAAGTCAAGAAGAAAGCCCAGGGGTCTCCGCAATCCTTTGTCAGTTAGCCAGGTACAGCTAAGACGTTTGTATTGGCGCCGTTCTAGAAGGCTGAATATATGCTTACATATACTTTCTAAGGTGTCAGACATGAACAACTGCCTCCACAAGATAACTCTTTTGGCATATTGTTGGCTGTACTATAGTTATATACTATATTCTTACCTGCACCCAATATTTCTTGCTGCAAAAGCTCACGAGCCGTGTTCGCAGGGCAAGCTGTTGGGAAAAATGTAAGAGTCAGAAACTGTAGGCTAGCAAGCTGATCGCCAAATATACGGAGCCTAGTTTCAAGGCCTCTTGAACGAAAATATCTTTCGTTAAACCTTATTTCTCTTCATAAACATACCTTCTCTTCACCACCTCATCCTTTCCTGCTTAGTTTCTAGCCTGCTGAATGCTGTCAAACTTCAGTCAAGTTCTCTCTTGCTTTTCTATTTTTCCCTTAGCTTCCACTACCTATTATTCTCAACGAATCTGTTTTTGCCTCCACTGAGCCAACTCTAAATCAATATTCTTATGTTCATTTCAGTCCAGGCTTAGGCAGCCCGTTTGAGCATTTCCGCTCAAATGGTGTTAATGCTACTTGGACTAATATTTTCTTCGCGAAACCTGGTTTCTTCTATCTAAATTACCACGTTTTGGCCACTTTTCCTCTCCTCCTTAGTTTCTTCCTGCTAGTTTGACTAAAATGTGCTTCGTCAAACTCTTTCTATCGTAAGCGGATTTTTCCCCATCTCACAGAAACGTTTTCATTTCTGTTTTTGTTGCACGGTCTTTCTAATGGAAAGTGATTAAGGCTACTTAATTGTTTCAACTAAATCCTTCGTTTCCCTTACTGTCCTAATTTTCCAGCATTAGGTTGAGCGATAACATGCATGCTTTCTCTCGCTCCCCTCTTTCAGCTAGGAGCCTACCTAGACTGTTTCCCATTCCGGCTTCCTTTACAGAGATCTGCTGCTGTCAGAATAACGGCCACTTCCGTCGGATCGGACCGATAAGCAAGGTTGAAGAAAACTGAAGTAAAACCGACAAACCAAAAGCAGGATCCTGTGGACTCTTCTATCTACTCAATGTGAGTCTGCAGACCCACACACAGCGACCACATGTCTCGTGTTTTTTTATCAATGATAGACGACTTATCGAGGTGTGAAACCACTCTTCGCCGTCTTGATCTGATCACCCTCGCCGAAAAAATGATATAACTCAGAAGCTAGTCGTACTGCCATGACTTTATATAACCGTATTTACCAAACACTAATCTCCCAGCACAACCATACACAGAAATAAACTTTCAAAAACTCCATCCATTCAGGCTTGGTCTCTGCTCACCTCTACACAATAAACGTTTGACATTCTTTACCGTGCCCGATATTAGCCGTTTTCTGTTCTCTTCTCTGATCAAACTCAATCCTGAATAACACAACTCATTGACATGTGTACACATTTTCAATTATTCCAATTTTGCCTCTGTGACTTTTCTTCTCCTTATTTACACAACCATAAACTGTCAGAAATGTTCCACTTTACTCACCTTCTTTTTTGTCCGTTTGAGGATGAACTAAATGTCCATTGACTGTTTTCTGGTTCTCTTTGTTTGTAGCGCGTAAACATATTCGCGGTCCGCTGTTTTTTAACCCCACTAACTCTGTTGACTCAAATGTTCTGCCACTTATTGTACGAAATGATCGTGCACCCTAGCATGCCTCACGACCTTCGTCGTGAAATATACCATTGTTATTGTTATTGTTAGTTGGACACACGGACAACGAGGAATGTGTAGGCAGACAGGTCGGCAACAATCAATGAGCTGCACTGGAAGAATTTTGGCCGGCTTTCTATTTCATCGCGAACCCTAAAGAAACAGAAGCTGCGTCATCTCCTTTTCCTTTCTTTAATTCCAGATACCTCCGGAACGGTCAAACCGGTAACAATAACAACTCGAAGGAGAGTCAGTCCCAAAACAGAACACGCCACTATAAGGACATCTCACAGGTGGAGGCCTCCTCACTTCATGAAATTTGAAATTTGAATTTGATCCAGTAGGGGCTGTATTTCACGTCGCATGTTTTTGAAAAACCCTCCAAACCCACGATGATTCTATGTGAAGTACCTCTATTCATCTGTTGCTTCTCTATTGACCTTTCTAAATCACAAACACCCCACATGTTTTTTTATTTGTTGATGCACGCAACCTTTCAATTTAGCGTGCTCAGAGAATGTGAGCGACTTGTTGGCTACGCTTCACTCCACTGCATTTTGTTTGACGTACAAGGGCCACTTGTACGTTTATCTGGATAGGAATGGTATGAGCATGTAACACGACAAGTAGACAGACTCGACGCACCTTAACCTACTCTTAATTACCCAGGCCCGTAATTGGGTGTCAAGATTTTCATACCACCCGACGCGCTTATACCTACAATCGCGAATACGGTCAACCATACAAAAACATGCACACACCCATACCCACAGTTGCACATGCATGCAGTCTTGTACATATAATAATGTATACTGATAAACATCCGTATTGGTCTCATAACGATAAAGACAGTGCAAAGCTGAGTGCTTGGCGGAAGCTCTGAATATATTCGCGGTATATCATGAACAGGGTACGCGTAATTCATTCAAGTCTCAAATGGTCACTACCTANACCTAGGGTTAAAGTATCTCATGCGGTGAGATAGAGATCTGCTTTTGTAGACTGGATCAGTTGGAGGTTCTTGGAAGAGTATTCATTTTACCCTGATCACAACAACGGTCAAAGATCATTCATAATTGATCATCATTCTTTATGGAGTAAAAAAGGAGATGCAGGAACAAGAGTCAGCCTCGGAACCGAGCACCCCTCTGTCAAGAGCGATTTGGCTTAATTAACAACACCCATTAGCTAGGAAGGGAAAACTTTACACAGTCAGCATTGCGTTCAGGGTTCATATGGTATTTTAATCAGCAATATGAAAGTCGAGTATACCGAAAAATGTTTCCAATTACCTTGGATTTCCTTATTTTTCCTCGCCAGTGTATCGTGCGTTCCTTACGACAGTGGTTTTCACGTCGGTAATGTTGCTGTTCTGAACCTACTATTTCACCTGTTTTACGGTGAAGCATATCTATTGGACACACTTCAAGTGCTTCGCTCTTACATGTAAATGGGATTCAGTGCTTTTTCTTGTTTCATCACGACCAAAGTTTTGACATCGGCAGTCTGGGTTGCAGCCCAGCTGAGAAGAGATAAGGGAAGTAAATAGCAGGAAGCAAACGACAAATTTAAATCAAGCAGGGTGCTTAGGTCAAAATAATGGTGAAGGATGTAGTCAGAATGTCTAGTTCAACAGAACCAAAATGGAGGTGGATACTCGTAATGGTAAAACATCAGATGATAGAATACACACAGCTACCTGGTCAGCATCTGTCACCGAATTGAGCCAATTGAGTCGGATGAAAACGGAATCGGATATATATAAAGTAAGACGAGATGGGTCACAATACTTATAAAAGTATGTACCAAATTAGGTTTTGCTCCACAGATGCAGCTTCGAAGCTGGATCCGTGTACTGATATGAAATCGGTTGAGAAAGTGGACAGTGCTACCTGGTTAGCATGTGCCACGGAGTTGAGCCAATTGAGTCGGATGAAAACGGAATCGGATATATATAAAGTAAGACGAGATGGGTCACAATACTTATGATTACTTGTGATTAATGCAAAAATAGTACCGTAGATTATTTTTGGATCCACTTGGTTCTCGATAATTTGGGCTACTTGTTGCTCTGATATTTGTTTATCGCTATCTATAACGATCGAAGGGTCATTTAATTGAACGCATACAGACGGGGTCCTTTTCGTCTCTCTCGTTACAGTACTCTGATATGCCTGTCACTCGTAGAATGAATATGACGAACAAGGAAGTTGATGAGGAACAGCGGCCATAACATAGGAGAATCTCGGTAAGTCCCTTCGCATAGGTTTGTGTTCATGGCTTCAGGGTTAGTGAGTCTATTCGGCTAAGTGATGAGTCAAAGCTTAGCGTATCTTTAATTGAAATGAAGGAGCGTCATTTGCGAGAAGAAATGGAGCAGCAGATGAAAGAACCCCAAAAAAGCACAGAGCCGCAACAACTACACCAGAACAACAAAAATTGTAGACTGCAGGTTTCGCAGAGAAAATGGAGATTAGCTGTCTATCCGTTCTATAGCAAGTAAGGACGGAAAAGGTCGAGTGATGCGATTTGTTGAATATCACCCAGTACGGGACGCTAGGCAGGTGAGTGGTACTTTTGTTACCAGGACAGCAGGATTCAGTGAGCTAGAGGGAGAACGTAAGACAACGACGTCCACGTCAGGCCGAATAACTGCAAATCTAGACCTACCCAAAGTAGAACTTCTATTTTTCGATGAGCGACCCACAATGTACGGCAGGTTCATTCGGCAATTTCAAATATACGTTGCCTTCAAGACCAATGAAGATGGCCAACGTTTATTATATTTGCTTCATTGCTGTAAGCGGAATGCTGGGAGCGCAACTGAAGATTGCTTCATGTTGCCACCCACCGTTAGGTACGATAAAGCATGCACAAACTATTGGGAAGAGGTGTTTTTAAGCTGAGAACGTGGTTATCTAATTCACCCAAACTTGCAGAATCACTCTCAAAAGGCAGCATGAGTACCAACCTAGTTCAACTACCTCAATTTGATTCCGGTTGTCAGAGAGCCTGGAGGGTTTAGTGGGACACAATGTGTTTTAACGTTTCAGTCCCAGTTACTAGAAAAACCGGTGACAAGAGGAGGTAGATTATCCAGCGTCAGTTAATGGTTCGACCCGCTAGGTCTGGTAACCCCTCTATGCCTCTCAGTTAAGCATTCGCTACAAACATTGTGTCAGTCCGAAATGGGTCGGAACCAGCCTCTCAATACTGTAGATGCCAGTATTTGGGAAAGCTGGTTACGCTTTGTTAGGTGCCTGGAAGTGATTAAGATCCACAGAAGTATAAAGAACGAAGATTTGGGAGGAGGAAGTACAGAGTTGCATATTTTCTGTGATGCGTCCGAGACAGATTATGAGGCCGTCGCCTACGTGTGGTGTGTTCCAACAAGAGAACCGGCTTACAGCGTTTTGCTTTTCAGTAAGGCTCGAGTGGCCTCTATCAAACCCGTATCCATACCGCGACTGGAACTGTCTGCGGCAGTCCTCGGAATCAAGATAGGAGAGTTGATAAAAAGGGCTCTATCGGAGATGTTCAGCAAGGTGTGGTACTGGACGGATTCAATGATTGTCAAATATTATATAAATAATACCTCAACACGTTTTAGTAAATTCGTTGCCAATCGGTTAGCACTCATCCATCAGTACTCCACGGTGTCCCAATGGCGTCAAATTTACTTCGAACAAAATATTGCTGACCTCACTTCGAGAGTTATATATACGAAAAGAGAATTAGAGACATAGTTAGAGGGGCCGATGTTCTTACGGAGCTTTGTTCCATAGGCATTACCTCCATTATTTTCTCCACCTGATGGATTGTAAATAAGGAAATTTGTAGCACGCATAAACAGCTATTTTGTCGATAAAACTAGAACAGCTTCTGCATCGTTACTCTCAATGGTCAAAACTTTTAAAGTCAGTTGCATGAATTATTCGTTATATCTCTTACATTAGAATTATGCATTCGCCGAGAAACGAAGGTACCTTGAGTGCAGGAAAACTACCGGTCGAAGAAGTCGGCGCCAGTCGACGGAAGATTTTAAGAATGGTGCAGAACGAAACATTTGGTGAATCCACATTACAAGCAAAACTGCAAGAAGCACGAAACGGAGACGTGGTACATTCTTTGGGGAAGCTTTGTCCAATTGTGATAGGTAGTTTGCTATATGTCGGTGGGCGACTAAGTCATACAAACTACTCATCCCATTTCAAGCATTCCGTGGTTCTATCTAATTGACATCATGTGACTGATCTTATTATTCGCCACTATCATAGCAGAGAAGGACATAGTGGAACGTCACATGTTTTGTCAGCAATCCGTGAACAGTATCGGATTGTCAAGGGAATAGCTGCGGTGAAGTGAGTAATAGGTTAATGCATAGTATGTCGGAAAACGGTAGCTTCTGCAGGTTAGCAGCTGATTGCTCCCCTACCGCTATGTAGGATCTAAATGGGTTGGTGCTGTTTTAACTCAGTAGGAGTTGATTATTTTGGGCCTCTTGTTTGTTCGCAAGGGTCGTGATTCGGAAGAGAAATGTGGCTGCGTGTTTACGTGTTTACAGACTCCAGCCGTGCACTTAGAGATATTGTGCCGTCTCAATACAGATTTGTTCATCCTGTGTCCATTGAGATTCTTCGGTAGACAAGGAAGACCTTCAGAGATTTTTGGTGATAACGGATCAAACGTCGTGGGTGCCGTATCAGAACTAAAGGAAACAATTAACGCTGGGATGGACAAAACATTAACAACCGTCTGCATGTGATGAAATAAAATGGTTCTTTAACCCTCCTTCCTCAAGTCACAGGGGAGGCGTATGGGAGAGCATGATCCTCTCCGTGCGCAGGTTACTGCTTGTGTTGACAAAAGAGCAGGTAATGCACGAGGAAACGCTGTCAACGTAATTTGCAGAAATCGAAAGGATTTTGATTAGTCGACCGCTAGTTCCGTGCTTATTGGATAACAAGGAAAGAAGAACACTGTCTCCGAACAGTTCATTGTTGTTGACGGAGAACGATGAAAACCTAGGTCTCTCAATGACGGAGAATTATACTAGACCGCGGAGACAAGTCAATTACTTTGCTAATAACTTGTGGCGTCGATGGATGAGGGAGTATTTACCAACCCTGCAAGTGCAATAAAAGTGGTTTTCGAAGCAATGCAGTTTCAACTCAGGCGGCATCGTATTGATATCATCCGAAGCCACAAATGGCAATTGGCCCACGGACATCATTGATACAGTGGAGACAGACGGAGATGGCATCGTACGAACGGCTGTGATGCATACGGCTGGCGGTAAGATAAGAATAGTTGTATGAGGTCTGTGTCTATTAGAAGGAGTCAACTAGTGCCCGGATGACAGACTAGGGGGTGTGCAGGCGTACCTCTATAATTCCTGTGAACTCCATTGTTTCGGGAGCACAAGAAAGAAGGGGGAGCCTGAACAGCAGACTATCTGGGTTGACACTGTCCGCTAAAAGGAATTTTGGGGGCTGATGTAACAGACAAATGTACTGAAAACTCCTCTCAGTTCTTGTGCTTGTTTAGGTTTTTGATATTTATGGCTACCTCAACACTGGTGACATATAGTTAAGGCATTTCCTGTATAAAGCCTGGAGGCTGGATGTCCGGTTTGTGGCCGTCGTCTTCCAAGTTAAAGGACCTATCATGGCTTAGAAAGCCCCAGGCGTTTACAATAGCTGTCATAGCCAGTATGTCTGGAGAGTGTTCAACAATACCAACTGACTCTCTTAGCTTGCCCTTAGACTGCAGTGAAAAAGAGGAATAGCATCCTAAACATTTGACACACCTACACTCATCTACACTGCCAGAGATGGGAATAGGTTCACCCATCACTTATCAAGTTTGATGGTCGACTATTTTCGTGGGAAGCCGGTTCCAACTGTCGACTATCCTATTGCTGGAAAGTGCTTCCGCATGTTATGTCGACACCTCTGCTTCATGCGCTTGAACTCATGCCCCCTAATGCCAAATTGGCGTGCTAATGTGAAGATACTGTCAGCTACTATCCCTGATATTCCCTTCATAATTTTGAAGGTTTCTATCAGGTCTCCTCGCAGTCTCCTTCTTTCTAATCAGAATAGCCCTAGAGCCTCTAGTATTTCCACATATGTTCTTTCCATTCGGCCTTCAATCATGCTGTTTCTCAATCTCTGAACTCCCTGTAAACAGGCAGTATCCTTTTTGAATAAGGGTGACCAAGCCTGTACACAATAATATAGGTGAGGCCTGACTATGGCTTTGTGAACGGGAATGAAGACTTCCGGTCGTCTGCATATTAGGACCGTAGTCTAAATAATTCTCCCTAGCCTTGCGTGCTGCTACCGCACACTGGTCATACCACTTAAAATTGTTCGATACCACTACCCTCAAATCTTTAACCCTAGTAGCGGGTTTGATAGCAAACTGGTTAACTTCTATTCACATGCCGTTGTGAGCACATGACGCTTGATTGCGTTAAAAGTTAGGTTCCATTCCCTTGCTCATCTAGCTACTTAGTCTAAATCCCGCTCCAAATCGCTTCCTCCATTCAAACCAACCACCTTGACGTCATCTGCAAAAATATAGCACGATGAGATCAGAGTGTTTAGCAAGTCGCTTATGTAGAGAAGGAATAGGAGCGGTCCTAGTACGGATTCTTGTGGAACTCTGCTAGTCAGCTGAACTTGTGTTGACTTTTTCTTAAAAACTGTCACATAGAACAATCGTTGTGAGGGGAAGGCGCTTATCCACCCGTTCATCTGTCCGTGGACTCCAAAACCCTTTAATTTGACCAAAAACAGGCGATGATTCACTGAATCAAAAGCCTCGCTGAAGTCCAGGTAGCAAGCCTATACGGTTTTACCCTGATCTATCTTTGCAGTAACATCCTCCAAGAAAGCACAACAGGTTTTTAGGCATTAACTTTGCCTAATGAATCCATGCTGGGCTTCTATCATGAGTATTTTCCGCTCCAAATGTTTTACTAGATGCGTTCTGATCATTTTTTCTGGTGCCTCGCATGGTACTCTAAGTGAACTAACAAGTCGATAGTTTCTTACGTCTGTCTCCTTATCGTCCATGTGTACAACTATTACAGAAGCTGTTTTCCGGTCAGGCGGTAAGCTTCTTTCAGCTAGGGATGCTGTAGTGTCTTTCTTTTTATCCACCTTTATTACATGATTGTACAGGTAGTTTTAATATGCACAAGTAACCACAGAATACAAATATCTGTTCGTAACTACGCACGTGTTCTCCTAGTGTTACTGAAACATCACGCGTACATTATTAGTTATCGTCAAGCAGTCCTTTAACTGTCGCAAGTATCCATTTCAGCAATACTGCACACTATCAACCGGAGCCACACATCTGACAAACATAACCAATCAACCAGCAGGACAATCCTTCCGTTCCATGTACCATTTTTTCAATATTACTCGTATATGTAGTATATTTTCCACCACAATGCCATGAAAAGGCTGTGAATCGGCCCCGGAATTATATTCGCAATGGGCTTGATGATCGCTGGGCTAATTCCGTCTGGTCCCGGAGCCTTGAATAGCCTAAGACCGCCTAGTACTTAATTGATTGTTACCCGTAGTTCCTCCACCACGCCTGTCACCGGGGGCTGNGTGAGCTCTTGACTAACCAGTGTCTAACCTTTGCACGCTGCTAAAGTAAGCGCAGAATGCATCAGCTTTACTCTGGTTTTCAGTTATAACCCTATTTCCATCAAGTGCCAATGTTCCCATCTCTTCTCTAGTAGAGCCCCTTGATTAGATATACCCGTAGTACCCCTTTGGCTTCAGCTATACTTTGTGAGCTCACTTAATTTCGAACAACCTCTTTTTCTCCTTAACTAGGTCATTCACTGCATTTCTGTGGGCTGTGTAATTAACCCACGACCTGTGGATGCCGGCTAGTTGGTAGGCTCGCCAGTTTCGGTACCTAATAGTTCTGGCCACTGCAGCTCTCCAACATGGAGGTTTCCCCTTGTGCCGCCTATATCCTAATAGAGAAAAGGGGTCCGGAGGCTGAGAAGGTTGTGTTTGATTAACAACCAGCATTCCTCGATATCTGTGGTGTCTCGCTCGGGAATTCACTGCATTCGTTCGATATATTCCCGAATCCTACTTATATTCATTCTACCAAAATTCGTATACATCCGTAATTTACGTACGGGTGGTTTCGTCCGGATATTGACCCCGATGAGGAGGTGATCGCTCTTTTCAATCGGTAAATATCCAGTGACATTAATTACATCGCGTTCCCTTTTGGAACTGACAAGATCCAGTAGGGATGGTTCCTGCTGAGCTCTGAACCGCGTGCAGAATGCAACATGCTGAAAGAGTGTCTTTGTGTTTATCCACTCTAAATACCTTTTTTCCTGACAAACCTTGGGTGTACCCACCTACCATCTAATGTATCAGCTAAGTAAAGGTCACCAACTATGTACATCAGTGCTTATCCTTGAACTAAGACATCTAGTGCATCAATCAGTGCCCGGTCACTAGTGACCTTAGCCCCGAGACAACGGTAGACGCACGCAATCGTAATCCTTTTGTTCGGTAACCGCAGAGATACAGCACATGGCTGAACACTGTGCAGTTTCACCGAAACTTCACAAAACATGTGCACAATGTCCTTCCTTATGAGGAATGCTACTCCTCCTCCTGGTGCTATAGGCCGATCCTGCCTGTGTATGGCAAAGCTGTCCAACACTAAACCTGGTGCCCGATCGTGGTCCTTAAGCCATGTCACGGATACGGCCATTACAGTTGCATTTAGGTCACATGCTGCTGTGAAGAGTTCTGTCTACTTATTTATGATACTGCAGGTGCTGATTGCAAGCAACCGACAGCTTCCTTCGGATGGGTCATAGTGCTCATTCTTCACTCTATCTTGGGTCTCGGGCTCAGCACCCGAGTGACCAGCAAGCTTTTCACCTCCTGCTCCCTTCATCCTGCTTACTTGACCATAGAAATGATGTGTTTAAGTTTACAGGGGTTGGAAATGGGGTAGAGATTCTCTTTACGGGAGTGTTTGCTGCAAGCTTAGCTACAGAGATGACAAATCTGCTTACGGTTGTCACCGTGACGAGACAGCTTTGTTACTCCTCTTCCTGCATGATATCCTCGATCACCATTCTTGATGACACCTTATTTCTGCCGGTCGTTAAAGATCGGTTTCCGCCTGCCACCTCAAAATGGCTCCGAAGGTGACTGTTCATTCTGGGTGGTCCAACACCCTACCTTCTAAGACACTTTAGCACATTCGGGATCACTTCGTATCTACCCCGTTTTACGTGGCAGATTCTCCCAGAGTATGCCGGTATTTGATTTCCACTCGCTTGATCGGCAACTTCCACTGGAAGTGACCTAGCCACTCGAGGTTCACCACTGTTTGTCCCCCACCATACTCCCACTCTATGTACCCTCTTAAGTTTACATCTTTCCATGCCAGCTATCCTTAGTTTATGTAGCACCCTATGCCTATCCATGTCTCGATGCGGTTTTGCCTCCTTTACCAGCGGCTCTTCGTTGTTGAGGATCGAAAGTGTTTTATGAATACCAGTTCAACCCCTTCATTTGCTTTCAGTGATCTAAGTCAGTCACTGATCACGTTTAATTGAGCTTCTAGGTTATGAAGTATGTTTTTCTTTACCCTATTTGGTTTACTATTGTTTCTGACAGCAATTTCAACCTTAATGGTTTAACAATATGCGTCCTGACCACTTGCGGTACCTCAGAACCGACTGCTGTCTTAACTTTGCTAGTCGCCTTGATACCCCGGATGATGAGGTCAACACTATCGTTTGCAGCATCCGCGTATATTTTTGCAGATTCAGTTACTTAGTCTCTTTGGTGTGTCTAAAATCAGAGAATTTCTCTGGAGGTATACCCTTGGTAACGGTTTTATGTATTTCTCTTTTTGCTATGTGTAGTCCTGATGCACCCACTGCAACCCTAAATCTTTGCAGTACAGGGCGTATCCTTTTGGTGTTATCCCAGAGCACTTACTGTAAGCCCAGTTTCCACAAACCTCGCATTCTATGGGCTTCAACACACGCTTCCCACTGTTGATTCTGAAGGACCCGTCTCGAACGAGTTACGCGTGCGTCAGTATTGATACGT
>UZAN01049099.1:5534-22804 GCA_900618425.1 Echinostoma caproni | reverse complement strand
CATATCTTACGTTCCAACATAAATGAAGCTACGTAAAGCAGTGAAAAAAGCACGTATCACGTGACAGTTTACAAAAGATTTGTATGTATCACTGTTTCTTAATCCACCGCACGAACCTATGGGAACAGAAAAGCATGAGCTTGTAATTTATTCCCATAATAAATCTTTGAATCTTTGGATCACATTAGCACTTGCATATTATCCCACGGAACCAAGATACGAGGAAAAGGCCACCGGGATGTGTGTTGAAAGAAATCAGATGGATTAAATAATATGTACAAAACAAATTCATTGGTCATCCAAGGCTCTGCTAATCGCGTTCTAGTATTTCTGGTGTTGTTCAGCCTCTTTCTGGGCCGCACGGTTTCTGATTGGTTGGTAGTAGTCTTGAAGTTGTGACACTTTCGCGCTTTGCTGACGTCACCCGTGAAGCGTGATTGATCACAGTTCTCCTATAACTGTAACGTGTCGCTCCATGGTGTGCATCATCTCGTAGAGTTGGATCAACACAGTAATTCATTCAGTTGTTTCAACTGTATCCAGGTCTTTGAGTGATATGTTCCCGTCCAAAATTCAACAATAATCCGAGGTGGCGGAATACAGACTTTAGAACAGATCCGATCTAATTCGAATCGATCTTTTCTATTCACTTTTTTACAACACTGAAATTGCCCATTGTAATTTTTTCTGTATTTTATCTTGTTCATTTGCACCCGCATCCACACATTTAGTTGGACAAGGTCAAGATTCATTTTCCTAATCAAATAACTGCTTATTTAGTGTGTAGGAATTGACTATTGGCTAGCATTTTAGTTGTCTTCCACGATTGTATGTGCACCGTATGAGCACCGGATATCTTATTGCTGGTTTCGATTTGTGGAGCCTGTATATAACAAAGAAACAAAACGGACTATTCGGACACGTGAACTAAGATCAATTTACTGACTGGTATGCACCTAACACCTTCAAAGTGTAAAATGTTTCTACAAAATTGGGTTTTTCCAGCACCCAGTCTCACCCTGAATGGGGAAGTAGTAGAGGAAGTAGACAAATTTTGCTCTTTGAGCAGCTATAACTCACTTGGTAGGCGTGTGATGGATGAATTATCTGCACGCATACAGAAGGCTCGGTTGGCATTTGCCAACTTGACACATCTGTGGCACCGTCGAGACATTCAGCTGTCTGTGAAGGATCTAGTACATGCTGCAACAGTTCGATCAGTGCTGTTATACAGTGCAGATACTTGGCCATTACGGGAACAAGATAAAAATAGATTGTCGGTTTTCGAATCCTACTTCGTAATGCATAAGTCTGGTGGGGAAACTATTCACTGGAGCAAATGGTCGATCTCCATAGTTTACGCCGATTGTGGCATGTGTTACGCATGTCACCAAATAGGTTGCCACCGCAAGCGATGCTGGCCGAGGCAGGTAGAGGATGGACAAACTAAGATCTGGCATGAGAGTATGAAAACCCTAACCAGGACACTGGGTCACACAGGTCCCGTTAGGCTCCCTGTGTGGGGACCCCGAGACCATGGCAACCGGTGGTTAGTGACTCTGAGTGACATGGCTGAGTGTTGGAAACAGTGGCGCTCGTGTATCTTCTCATTATCCTCGAAACCCCAATCTATATGAAATCTCTATCTTCCCCTCAAATTAATTCTCAACATTTTAACCATCGCATTTAAATGCATTCAACTAGTAGGGAATTATCAATCTCCCATGGAGTGAAACCCACATCCAAGATCATCAACAGTGCCTAGTACCTGTGAAAAACCGAATGGGCTAATCCGAGCATTCACTGTGTAAACTTCAACCTTCATTCTGCTGCTTTATCCGAATGGGCGGCCAAAAGACAGTAACCAAAACCGGTGCACAAAAGTGCAAAGTGAAAACTGAAACTGACTGACTGCAACCGACTAAAATAACCGCTATCTGTCACAGGTACCAAAATCATCATTTGAGAGAATTTTCGAACATCGAGAAATGTTGGACTGAATCGTTTTAGGGGACTATCAACAGCCATAAGACCGGCCGAGTTGTGTAAGAGTGTCCTACTCATACGAACGCACATGCTGATAAAATAATGAATAACTTGTGGGGTTTATTTTCGTATGGTGTTTTCCTTCCGGAAAAAACTGTACAACAGTTGCGTTAGAGCCCAACAAACAATGCTTGATCACATGGATACTATTCTCCCTCCTCCAGCAGAAAGATAGCTTGTGTTTGGTACGTTCAAATAGAGTGGTTCATCAGTACGTGCACTAAGGAACATTATTCTTAGAACAGTTAATAGCTTCCAGTAATTCTGGCTTGTAATTAACTAACTCAAAGCCACCGCCTTTTGTGCATTCAGTTTCACGAAGTCATCGCAAGTAAAAACCGCCTACTTATTTCCTCCCCACTCAGTGGTGTAAGTTCTAATGAGGCGTCCAAAAAACACCAACTCCCAAGCACAGTTGGTAAATCAGGAAGTACCAGATGTTCGCTGCTGAAACCCTATATGAATGGACTACACGCAAACCAAGGAAAAACTGCACTCATGTGGGTAAAAATACTCAATATGTTGTCATTCACTTTGTGTGTAGAGGGTGTGTGTGTGTAGCTCTAAATCGGTAATGATACGTGATCTCGCAATCCCAATCCAATAGGCTGTGTACTCGGATACGTGAGTACGTTTCGGCTACCATTCGAGAACAACAACTAATGCGGGGCGTTGTCCATAAATGCGCCCGAAATTATGACTAATTCTGTGCGGTTCATAAAAGTATGTCTGTTTGTGACTCGGTTTGGTAGTACTTTCCCTAATCTCTGTAGCACTCGAAATATCTGCACATCAAAATCGAAATCGCATTGATAATAAGCTATCACAATCACCGATTCCGAGAAGCAGGAAGAAGGCCATAGAAGTAGTAGTTGGTATACTGGGAGAAATCAAACAAATTAACAATAATGTGTGCAAGAAAGGATTATTGGCCGAATGCGTATCAAACACTCACTATTGGTGTTTTTCCTACCATACATTTCCGGATTGAATCATAGTGATACTGATTAGTACACAGAACCAGCTTCTGGTTGTTTGTCCTGAAACCGGATCATATAGCTCCTTGGATAACGTTGGAACACCACAATCTCAACCACTCAGACTGAGTACATTTTAATCACATGTAGTGAGCCATGACTACGTGATGACGCCTACCCTGGAGTGGCGCGTTACAGTTTCTGGACACCTGCGATCAATCAAATTTAAAAGGTGGCGTCAATGACACGCGTACGGATCCTGACTACACGCCATAGGCAGATCGTGCCAGCCAATCCGAGACAGTGCTGACAGAAGCAGAATTATGCAAGCAGTATTGTTAATTCGATTGGTGGAAGCCTAGATAACCAATGCTTCTTCTTTTGTACATATTATTTAATCGCCTTCATTTCTTTCAATAAACGAACTACGAGTTGCCAGTCTTGTGCCCTCTTCCTCGCGTCTCGTTCACGTGGGATATTGCGAGCTCGTGCCATTGCGGTCCGGTGCTTCTGTAATCCAGTCCGTGACAGCTAATACTTGATTCGTGTCCGGTGATTCCGAATGCGTGGCTTGCATTCCGAATTCCGTGCGTACTACTACTACTACTACCACAATCATTACACTGGATTTTACTTCAAGCTCATCAACAGTGTCTGATGCCTGTGGAAAACCGAATGGGCTAATCCAAATATTCACCGTCTAGACATAAATGGCTGTTTTCTGTCGTAGTACCCCAGCTGACATGCAGGCAAATGTGCCTTGACGCAAATCGTGCCATCTAGCTTTGTTGTAGTCCCTCTTCGAATCGATAGTACGTTTGAATTTAACATTGAGACAAACACGTTAGGACTTTGACGACGAGCGACAATATACGTAGCAGTCCTTAAGGATGGAACATCCAATGGTGATCAATTTCGACTACAGATTAGTGCATGATTAAGGTACGTGTGTCACGCAATGGGTC
The DNA here is from genome assembly GCA_900618425.1 of Echinostoma caproni. Lineage (NCBI taxonomy): Eukaryota > Metazoa > Platyhelminthes > Trematoda > Plagiorchiida > Echinostomatidae > Echinostoma > Echinostoma caproni. The sequence continues at coordinate 18,816 of UZAN01049099.1, read as the reverse complement.
ACATATCCACCCTAGTACCTTGATATGGTCGGAACGGTCATCGGGCAGAAAATGTCGGAGCGCATTCTGCCAAATAAATGGACAAATGAGCTGCCTATTCGCTATGACCTTTATATAGTCACCACAACTGCGGAATGTAGCTTTACAATCGGAACCGATCTTTGTTTTTCGTCACCAATTTCTATGTTTGGTAAGAATGTGCGAGAGGGAACTAACTGCACGGCAGCACTAAACGCTACGTTTTCGGAAACCGGCACAAAAGGGTACATACACGTTGCGTATACAATGCGTTGTTTCTGTCTCACAGTTTATCACTTTTGTAACTAAATGTCACCGTGAATTCCATCCGCGATGTCTACATTAGTGGTGTGCTATGTTGCGTCATCAGAAAAGAAGCAATTCACATGTCGGAATCGAAAATACCGGGCCCGGGTGTGGGGGGGTACATGTGTTTTTTTAGCAGATTGCGCACGTGAGTTATCTGTTATCTCACAACGTCAGAAACGGTCTGCTAGGCATGCGTGATAGCTGATCCTAGATTCGTGTCCTTTGATTTCTGTTACGTGGTTTTTGTTCCGAATTCTGTGCGTACTACTACTACTACCACAATCATTACATCACACTATGAAACACGATGGGCCCATGAGATACCTGATCGCATTCAATTCATCAGAAACCGATTCAGCATCAAATGTCCCTAACGTCTTCCGACAGATAAACAGAACCATTGCAGATGTTCCGCTTTGCACAGTCCCTGTGCAAGACGTGCGTGACTCTCATCCGGATCCATCTGCGGGACCGGGAACTGGAACCATCGCGTTCAAGTACTCGTCTCATTTGACTGTCTTTCGCTCGCAGCTGATTGACAATCGTGCATTTATCTTTCAAACGGCATGGCAATTCTCCGGGGGAACAGTTTCCCTAAACATCGGAACAGATTTTTATTCCAATAGTGTTAGAGCAAGACCACGTAGGATGATATAGACTACATAAATGTTGACTGTATTTTCACGTGAAACAGACATATCTACGGCTTCTATACTCACAAATTGCCCGGTTTCGAAGTGGTACTGTATCATACGAAAACAAGGGATTGTTTTTAATCCAAGAATTTGTGTCCGGCTGAGTGGGCTTAGGCAATATGACTGACTGATCTTGTTACATAACCATGAAATGCCAATGATGCAATTGAAGTGGTTTCTTTTGTTAAACCGTCTATCACTAATTGAAAAACCTGCATTTTGAAAATGCGTTTCACATTCTGATCTGTTACCATGAATTTTCTGTTTGTCTGTTCGTCGAGGTTGGAATTTTGTTTGCAAACGCCACATAATCAGCCGAGGTGACATCTTCAGTGCTTGCAGAAGGGCCAACGAGTGAAGATGCATTCAGTCCAGCCCCGCCTCATTGCCTAAGAGATGTGGTATCCGGAACAGCATGGAAGACATTGCTGTCTTCATAATTTCGTCATGTAGCAGTCAAAGTAGGCACAAATTACGAATCACGAATCACAGACGCCACTGAAACTCTGAATCGCACTAGCACTTGCACGCTCTAATCTCTGGTCACCGAATGAGCATAGCCGATTTATTTTTAAAAATATATCACTCGATATATCTGACAAATTGATACGGATCCTTTGCAAGAGGTCACCATGGATGATATATTATAACCTACTAAGCCATTCTGAATGTGCTTTTGGGGGGGGGGGCACGGGGTAGAAGCTGTAGGCGAAAAATGCGCCGCTTAATCACAGACATTTGCTGTTGTCGTGGTTTTTATTGTTGTTCTTGTTGTTCTTGTTGTTGTTGTGTTTCACAGGTTCCATACCGTTCCATACCATTCTAAGATTGATTTGAAAAACCATCACTTTGATTTGCGAAACCGCCTTTTTGAATTGAGAAACCATCACTCTCAACTGAGAGATTATCATTTTGAATTGAGAAACAAACGCTGCGGTTGAATCCGCTTCCGTTCAGCGCACCTCATTGGTCAATTGATCACACAATTTTTCTACCCGTGGGTTGACTATCTGTCTTCCCACACTCTTTCTGTGTTGAAATGAAGCTGACCTCAGTTTGAGAAAAAGCGTTACAGTTTGTCAGAAAATTATTGTTGCATAAGGAAAATCGAGAAATTGCATCCCATTGCAGCGAAGATTTTTTCACAAGACCGCGGTTAGCAAACAGACTGAGCTTAAAAGTAATGACCACTGTGGGGACTCTAATATTAAATTGTGATCATTTCCAGACAGAAATGCAAGATAGTTTTGGTGGAAATGAAAATCAGCATTTGTTCATAAGGTCAATTACAGTCAGTCGGGTGTGATCTTCTCATCACTTCAATACCGAAAGAAGAAAACGAGAAGTCTTGGCATATTGCTTTATCGTCACATGTGACCGAGTGCCTTGCTCCCGAATCGAGACAATCCCAAGTCTTGCCTGATTGCACTAGACAGTTCTCCTTTTCTCCAATCAGGCATGCGAATGTGTTCCCTATTTCTGTTCCCGAATAAAAAAATGCTATAAAGAAGCGATTTTGTGATACTTTAAAAATGCCTAGTGAATAGCATGAATCTTGATAGTCCTTTCAATATTTTCACGATTAATTTGATTCGTCAGAGTCAGTGTGAGGAGGAAAATTGACTGTTGCGGTCTTGACACGAGTACCGCTGCACAGTAGTGTACCAACTGCTTTTTGTACCCCCGTTCACCCACCCCCCCCAACCCATCCACCCTCAAAACACACAAATACGGGCGTGCGTGCATGTTCCGTCTGATCAGCATATCAAGCTCGATTACATTGATTTGAACCTTGCTCTACGCAATCTATCTTATCTTGGGTAATGTGTCTGACTGATAAGAAATACTTTCATCTTAGCCCCTAACCAAGTGGTTGTGAAAAATATCACGTGATCAAATACAAAAACAATGACCTTTATTGCTCAGAACTGAAAACTATCATAGTGATGGGCTTACAGTTAGATTTCAGTTCGTTCCAACACCGAATAAGCAGCGGTCAGAGCTCGTTCAGTTCAGATCAGTTTGTACAACCGTTAACTACGCATATTCGTGCGTCGGTTTTGGTTGCCGTCTTTTGGCCGCCCATTTGGATGAAGAATGAGAGAAGAAAGGAAAGTTGAAAATGGAGTCAAACAGAAAATGGAGAAGTTCAGTGGTCTGAGGTTGCAAAGAGATTGCGAATATGCACGAACACCACTGGTTGTGATACCCAGCCATATCACTCAGTGTCTCTAACCATCGGTTACGATCATCCCGAGGTCCCCAGCCAGGGAGCCTAACAGGACCTATGTGACCCAGTTTCCTGGTTAGGGTTTTCATACCCTCGTGCCATGTCTTAACTTGACCACCCTTAGCTTTTTTCCACTCGGTATCTGCTTCGGCGAACATCGTTCGCCGTGGGAACCTATTTGGTGACATGCGTAACACGTCCCAACCAACATAATCTATGGAGGTCGACCACTTGCTCCAGTGGGCGACCGCGGATACCCACAACTCTGCCCCTAACCTCAGCATTGCTCATCCGGCTACCCCACCAGATTCGTGCAATTCTGCTTAGACAGCGTTGTTCAGACACTGATAGTCTATATTTATCTTGTTTTCTTAATGGCCAAGTTTCTGTTCCATACAGCAGAACTGGCCGAATTACCGCAGCATACACTTGACCGTTCACAGCCAGCCGTATGTCGCGACGGCGCCACAGATGTCTCAAGTTAGCAAATGCCAACCGAGCCTTTTGTATGCTAGCAGTGCGCGTGCAACCCATTAATTCATGGAGGATACTGAAGACATTTTTTTCATTGACAAAGACTCGCCACATCAGAAAACGTTAGACTCTTTTCAATGTGGTTTAAATCAGGATTGCAAGCGGGCGAATCGCTGATCTTTTTGGCTCGATGCGATTTCTATACTCAGTCGGTGAGAGCTGTACCGGTGGCGGATTTGTATTTCCGGACAAGCATAGATACCCATCTAACTGCCAGAGCTGCAGGGAGAAGAAAATCATTTAAAGTTTCGACCTTCAGGATACTGTTCTCATCCTTCCATGTTGCTGCTTGTATCATTCATTGTACACAGTGAATATCGATATTCGACTGCATGTACCTCTGGCACTTGGCACTTTTTGGCGATTTTTTCTTCACAGAGACTTCAGAAATTCTCTGATAACTTTTCTCAATCAACCTTCCCTAAACTCATTTTTGTGAATCTTTGCACGCAAGCATTTTCCGGATACGAGATCTCACCACGTGGACCAGGTGAGCTGCGTTCATAAAATACCCGTTATATGAAATTACATGCCGTGCAGTACTACTCCGAACACAGGCTGTTTGTTTGTTTGTTTATGTGTGTGTGATTGAATGAATGAGTGAGTGAATGAATGAGCGAGCGAGCGATTTTCTCGTCGGAATGAGCTATCGCGTGCAACTGTTCGTCGTTGTTCAAGTGGTGCACTGCAAGCATCTTAATTCCTTCAGGCATCCTATCAAGGAAAAGGTCGATTGTGTAGAGCAAAGCTGAAATCTGTGGACCAAATGGGACAATACATAGAAGTACACCAAACATCGTGATTCCACGTTGCAGAAAATGTGTGGGCAGACAGTGGGCTGACGAAAGCACTTTGTGCAGTGTGAAAATGATCCAGTATCACGAGTTAGATAGTGACTGTGGATTCCAAACTTTTGTATCTCTCTTCCCTTGCTGCAATAGCTTTAACTAAAAGGCAGACTATTAATTCTTTTTCCATGGAAATGATGATTTTCTTATTTTTTTTAGTGATAAATTCATAATTTTAGTCGATGGCTAAGTGAATCTGTGTTGGCAGAGAGAAAAATGTACTCCTGCAAGTAACTCCTTTTCCCCAACTGAAAGGTTTCCATAGTTCTCATGAATGAATGAGTACTTTCATAATAATAATAATATAGATGTAGATCATCAACATTTTATTGCGAGTTCAAATTTGCGGTTTTGCAAATCGGCCACTTGAAATTACACGCAAAGACTCATTTGCCATGCATTCGGGAACTTGCTTCCACATCAACCAGTCATTAGCAGATTGTAAAAAACCGCTTCCGATATTCACAGATTTTCTGTCCCGGTATGGTGATTCAGCGAGATTCACAATTAGGATCAATCAGATCGCGTATATAGTGATCAAGAATACTATGCATGTCTCAATATCATCGTTGATTGGATGGTGTGACAGGGACCAATGGTTTTTAATCACTCATGCTGGTTATTCCATTGGATTTCATGCAACAGGCTAATCACCGCATTCGTGGTATTACAAAGTTCTGCGGCTGATTGTGAGCTCGATTATTATTGATGAAGTACAAGTATCACAACTGGTGAACGAATTCTCAAAACTGTTTTCGTGGATTTTTTTCTATTTCGAGGGGAGGAGTACAGATATGGACCGGTAGTAACATCACTAAATTATCACCCAGGAGATGCGTGTGTTCGAATCCGACCACAACCACCGCATCATTTCCCCCATTCTCTGTGTTGTACGGCAGCCCTTTGATTGGCCTCTCCCCCCTCCTAACAATTGCATCTTTCTATATTCAATAAAAGGAAGTAAAATGAATAAGAAAGAAAAAGATTATCGTCGCTTCCATCATTGAAAAGGTTGGATCAATAACTATTAGGTTGTTTGCGGGGAGATGTGTCTGTACAGTTTGACACAAATAGTCACCAAGCTCGCTAATATTTAAACATTCTCCCTCCTCATTCACTCTTTGTTTTTCATAGTGCCTTAAAAGGTTAAAATGCTCTTCACTGCAATGAAACATTCACCATCACTCAATTCTTCCCTTCCCTCCAGCTGCAATCAATCACTTCGTTTCCAAACAAACAATGCTTGTACAGTATATTCTTCCCTTATGTTAGAGTTCCTCCAATGTTTTCGAAATACTCTTTACAAGTGTTTGTGTCTTCCCATACCGTTGTGTCCGCTTATTCTGTCGTATCTTATTGGTGGGCAGCATTAGTGAACGAAAATCATTGTCAATGTACTTGGCGAAATAACCCAGACTAGGCCGAGTGAAACGAGGTAGAATCTACTCAACCAACTCACAGACGAAGACGAGTTCAAGTAATCCACACAAAAAAAAACGGATATTAAGTTCATAGATTATGGTCTGAAGTGAGTCAGATTACTTTGACCAGGCCTAATGCACGACCGAATCAAAAGAGCCGGAAACCGATGCCTGCGTTTCCCCCGGAGAGGTGGGTAAGTGAGGAGCGGTAAGTGCAAAGTATTTCGTTGCCTCTCGAAGAAACTACCTGGAAAACAACTAATGAAACTATCTACAACTCTCAAATATCGCGAACTCAGAATTTAACTGAAAGTCTATCGAATGGCGCTAAGCGCCAAGACTGGCTGCTTGGAAGCTGTATTACCACCGTCCCAACTCAATGCACGATCACTACAACACTGTCCCGAACAACTGTCAATAAAACGGTGGATTATTGTCCACTATCAAAATTCAACTGATGCGGTTTCTCCGCTTCTGCTACGTTCTTCAAAGTTCGCAGATTCCTCGTCTCGGATGCCAAATATAACATTATAAATATTTATCTAACTTATAACTGATAGTTTGCCGTGAGAAGCGGTGCTTGGCAAAATTTTTGTTGTTGAAGAAGGCCGTGACTATTGGTGACAGCTGCAATCCTTTTCCACTTATTCGGGATTATGGGCACACGAAAAACACTGATTCACATTTAGCCACGCTGTTTGGAGAGACTGGTAGTTTACTTGGTCTCTAAGGGCATCAGATTGACCAACTTCTGGGTAAATGTACTAAGACTGTCGTTTGGTATCAGCCCGCTAACTGAAAAGGCTATTAATCCATAGATATAGGTTACTTCAAAACTATGATATCATTGGACCGGATGGGTCCAACTCCATCGATTTCCCACGGCAGTGGTTCAGTTTTAGTTTTGAATTGAATAAAATTCTTTGAATTCTTAGGGAAAACGGAACAAGTTACAGACGAATAGTGTGAATTTGTTATCTTACCAGTATACTAGTGGGGAGATAGCTGTTTTTATGAGAACTATGAGATAATTTAAGGTATCATGAATATCATTTCAACGGTTCTCATTGACATCTTACCTCCGTCGGTCCTCTATCGTAGTTGAACAGAGCACAGTCGAGGAGAATCTGTCTTTCACTTGAGACATTGTGAATGCACGCAGAACAAAAAAATTTAAAACGACATTCCTTCTCGATACCATCAGTTTTGATGGGAAGCTAAACCACGACCGAGCGCCGAGAAACCTACACCTCATCGATTACTGTGAGTTATAATAATTCGACAGATGGAAGTTGTTTTTTAAACCGGACCGTTCAGTTGACTTAAATGACTTTGTGAAGTGATTGACCTAGCTTGCTCTTCTTCAAACAGAGATGCATGTGCACGTGAGTAAATGAGTGTGAGTCCATGAGGGAATGAATACTTGCGTGAGACAGAGTAAGTGAGGACTTTTGAGGCACCTCCAGAGTTCGTTTGGTACCCGCGTACAGCAGCGCTCCATACCCTCCGTGGAACCTAAATTCAGTTACTTTTCAAAAAGATCTCACTAGTTGTACACTTAATACTAATATAGAACATGCAAATCTTCGTCGAGAATGGCCATTTGTCTCTTCTTGGGGTAACCGCCAGGTGAAATCAAATTTCCCTGACATTATGATGATAATAATAATAATAATAGTTGTTGTTCTTATTTTTGTTGTTTCCCCTCCGTTGATTCATTACTGTCTCTGTGTTTTTCTACTGGAGATTCTAAAGAAAATAACGATAGTGATATGGCTAAAATAGCTGTGACTGTTCCATGAAGAAATTAAAATTGTTATTGAAATAACTTTATACTCAAGTGTAATTCCCACTTATTTATTCTAAAAAGGAACACTGTAAATCAGAGCGGTTTGCAACGGATAAAGTTAATTTTTGAATGCACAATACTGACTCCGTCAACTAATCTCTCTTCATCTCCTTCGTTGGTTCAGGTCGACGTCAGACACGTGAAAACAGCTTGCCACCATTAAAAGAGGTCTCACGACGTGCAACGGAAGGAACACTGCGAAACTGGAAACCTTCGGGTTATTCCAAGGGTCTCAAAACAAACACATAGTTCTATGTGTGTTGTGAACAGGGTCTGGAATGGGGCGGAAGGATATATATGACTTGGTATCTTTCCCCTCTTACAATGACGTCAATATTGTTCTCGCCTTTCTAAACTCATCGATTTTAATTCTATGGTGTTGATAAAAGTTTCTACGCCTATACTCGTTCTTTGACCGTTAGCAATTAATTAGTACTATTACTGATCTTAGGGCTAGTTATATTACGTGATCGGTGATATCATTCCCGCTTCCGTTGCAGTCACCATTAGTCAAAGCAAACATTTGGCCTCGCGTGGCCACGTGAAGGTGGAATTGTGTAATGCTTTTTTTTAACTGTCCCACAACGAACTGATATTGTGCACAATCCAGACCTGCCGCAACGAAGTTTTCATATGAATTCGAATCTAAGGTGGAAAACAAACGCAAACAAAACGGGTTTGTTTTATCGAAAGTAAAGACAAATGAACAAACAAAGAAACGGAACATGCATCGTCTTTTTATATTTTTTATAATGGCCTCTCATGAGATGGACACACACGATGAAGCCTCGGTGGAGAAATACTACACTTTAAGCAATCCCTCAACTAAATGTTGGCGTGTTCAGTCTAAGCACGAGGGTCCCTGAAGACTTCTCACACAGACCCTATGGAGCGACAAGTATGATGAATACACACAGATACACACACACGCGCGAAATTCACTCCCTTTTCCCTTTTAGGTGCTTTCCCCGCACCTAAGGTCAGGTCGACTTATTGAACGACTGCATGAAGGATCTTTGGAATATTATACAGAGTGGGACACACTATCGCCGGGACCTTTTCCTGAGGGATGCCATTCTAGTTCTTGCCCAGCCGAATGCTACCTGTATGGGAACAGGATGGTGGAGATGGCTTTATTTAGTGGCGAGCCATGTTCCTGTGCGGTACCCTCTGCGGCCATTTGTGGCTTTTTACTACACAAAGATAGCTTGCAATGTGAAAACTTGTTTTGTTTTGGGATATCGAGACTGATTAGTCGCGGTTATTTTTACAGTGAAACAGTGAACACCCGTTCATGGTTAACTCCTGAGTGAGGTCATTCTCTTGCCGACAATCTTAAAGTTTAGGGATTCACTACAGTATCCAGCCCCGTGGCACATACGCAGAACTTGACTACGGAACTCCCACTCATTCAACAGACGTACGCAAAGCTGCTCTCGGATAAAACTGTGGTAAACCTAACCTGTGAAATGGTTACATCCATACACTTCATAGATTGCTGCAATACTGTATACTCTACGGGCGGATGTTATTACGTTCCCATCATAGATTACTCAGATCTGTCATTATCCATCACTACTTTAATGCAAATGATGATCATGGAGAGAGAGAAGAGAGTAGATTTACGTCGCATCCTGATTTATATATATATTACAAATGTTCACTATAATTTAATATTATCACCGGCAATGAATTTACAATTGTCGTGATGTTACCAAGGCAACGCCGGTGTAAGCATCAAACACAACACATCCCCAGCTGATTATTGCAAATAGCTCACAGCCGACAAACTTCGAGCGAAACAGGAAAAATTCAGACACTTCGTCAAGTGATACCACCATAGTTACACTAAGACGAAATTGATTGGACTACAAATCCCCTAGATGACAGGAACAATTCTATTTTGAATATGTATTGTACACTGACTGCGTAAAGCTTATTACCTGTTCCTGCCGATGACGTAAGTAGAGCAAAATTGACTGAAGCCCAACTTGACAGAACCGACGCACCCGAAAAACTCTGAGAAATGAATCATTCGTCCCCCTAAACAATTATCAAACCTAGGCTCTCAGTGGGTTTTTCAATACTGTCTGTATTCCTCCGAAAAAGGTCACCGCTGTTCATTCACAAGCTCAATTGAATATTTCTTCGACCAGTTGTCATTACTGAGTTAGATCTCAACGAATGCAAAAGCATGACTTAAAGTAAGACTCGTTGATATGAATGCCATTACAAAGAGCCTTTTAAATGACCTGCACATAAAACCCTCATAAGAGTTGAGACGTAAAAAACATAACATCATACTGCCACGCGATAACGAAACTAAAGTCGTCATTCTAAATGTAATAGTTTACACGGCATTATCGGAGACCATCCTGTTTCAGATATGCAGCAGAGAACGACAAATTGACAAGCATCGAAAGAACTATAGTTCACAAGATGTACAATTACTACTTCAGGGGATTCGCTGATGATTTTGCCCTGAAACAACTTAGATTTCGCTAGTCAACTACCCCAGCTTTGCTCGGTTTACTCAAACTGTCTATACTCTTGAGGTGAATCTCATCCGTGAGTAGCTCGCCTTAACGAAAACTAGCTAAATTCAGTCGGCAAAAAACTGGCTCAATAATGGAAATTTCAAGTGAGACGAGACCCTTGAAAATGTAGGTAATAAAGACCGACATTTGTCCATCATAGATGTGACATCACTATTCAATAATGTGCCACTACAGGAAACATTAGATCTCAGCTATGATTACATCTAACAAAAAATCATCAGTGTGCAAATACCAAGGACGGAAATAAAGCTTTTCATCGTGGGATGCACCAAAAATGTGTATCACATTTCGGTTCATTTCCTTTTGTGAGGTTGATGGTGTTGCCATGGGAAGTCTAATATGACTCATCTGACGGATTTCTTTATGGCAAACTTAATGGGGCTATCAGGAAAACCCATTTCTGCAGAAGATACGTTACCAATATTGTTGTAATTATATATATATATATATATATATATATATAATTACAACAACATTGGTCGCACAAGCAGACGTTTATTCGAACGAGTCAGTGAGCATCACCCGGCCCGGCTGAATAGTGGAGTAATTAAGGCCATTAACAGTTCAATCATTTCACATCTGGTGGAATCAAACTATGTGCTTAATGTGACCGAGGCGGTGGCGATCGGAATCCGCTTACATGTGCTCGCAAAAACAGTTCGTAAGAACACTCGATCTTCCATGGCCAACACACAGCCATCCCCCCACCCACCTCTAATGACCCAAACCAATGTGCATGTGGGAGGACCAAAGTTTGAGCAAAATCCGGTCATGAAACTGGAATGATGATTATCTCCCTTTCCAGTTGGTCTTGATTTCTCCCCACCCCTTCTAAACAGTTTGACATAAATTGTAATGTAATAGCCTGTAGAAGAATCACCGCAAACGAGCTGGTTCGCTACTCTGTGTTTTCTTACAATGTGTAAGGATGATATATCCGGACAGTTAATGTAATTAACAGCTCTGAACGCAACGCCATTGATCACTTTCATAAATTCAATAATTTTCACAAAATGTAAAGCTCCTCATATAGCGCGAACAAAACTTCGTATTTCTGAACACCAGCGTCCACCGATGGGGATGTCTTATGTATGGATAGTCGGGCTAGCACCTACGTTTTACGAGTTTCGTGCCTTTTAGTTAAACCTTTGACTGGGGAGTACAATGTACAATGACCTGTCTCAACTCTCCAAAAGTGTTTGTTCAACGGACATTGTAGGAATAGTCACTGGTATCTTCAATGCCCAAATGAGATCCCTGGACGGTTCCAAAATGCTCCCCTACGACCCCCATGCAATTCTAATCAACCGGACTGATCGTCTACTTCAACTCTGTGCTGATTGTGGCTTGTTCCAGTCAATAACCAACTTATCCCACAAAAACAAGATAACCCCTTGCATGGCAACCTTCTTCCTCTTCAAAATGATAGACCAAAATAGACCACACTGCGATAAACTATCTCTGAGTGATAAACAACCGCAAAAAAGCTGCTGGAGACTGATACCCATAATAGAACGTGAGCGATAGTGACCAATCGTCCCCTCATGGCTTCTCAGTTCAACCACCCGTTGACGGAACTCATGAACCCTGAAAGATAATCAAATGTGCCACTATTTGAGACGGTGCCAGTAAATTGATGAGGAAAACATACAAATTGGAATTCCAACTGCAAATTCGAAGGAACTATTATTGCAATGTACATATAATATACAATTCTCTCCTAATGGTATAATCTACAGACAGACGGACGGTGTAGCCATGGTTTCCCCACTTGGTCCACTCCTTGCAGATGTTTTCGTAGCCAAATTGGAAAACAACGAACTACGAGATATCATACAACAACTTCATCTATACCACCGTCATGTCGACAATATTTTTTATCCTTTCCGACGAAAGTATTTTACAGAACATAATATTGTATCGTTTTAACCGAGCTCATCCCGTCAATCAACTTTACGATGGAAAGAGATCAGAATACATTCCACTTCCACGACGTCAACCTGAAGAAGGGGCCCAGTGGAAAGTTATTCCCTTCTATTTTTCGAAAGCCAATATAGAACGGTCAGTACACCCATTTTTAAAGTTTCGTTCCAGTCAAATTTAAACGAAACTTAATTCAAATGTTTGGCCTTCAGAACTCAAACGATCTGCTTCAAGCATCTAGTGAAGGAAGAACTTAGATTCATTAAATCTACACGCTTTAATAACGGCTACCCGGAGCGGTTTATCGAGAACCTCGTAGAAAAGCCCGCAATGCCTAAACCAAACACGGCCAAAAAGAAAAACTATTCTTGCAACTCCCGTTCAAAGGAGATTCGAGCAGTGATCTACTAAGAGGACGTTTGGAGAAAGCTATTGCACGAACATGTCCAGCCACCACTCTACGTTTGATGTTTACAAGCCGGTCTCAGCTCTGCACAAACCTCAAGAATAAGTTGTTCATCCTCTCCTCATATATGCTCACTTATTCCTTCACTTGCACAAGTTCGGCAAACTATGTAGGACGAACGATCAGGCAGTTCTCCCAAAGGATGAGAGAACATAAATCGGCTTGGCTGAGAAAGAATTGCAAGAAAACAATATCTAGTGCGATTATGGCACACCTCGCTGATACCGGGCATCAGCCAGACAACGATGCACTCAAAGTCATCTACCAAGTACCCCAAAACAAATCGAAGTACGTTCGGAATCGTTACTTGGCAACAGCGGAAGCTGCAGCAATCAAAGTCATAAACCCACCACTCTGCAAACTGAAGAAGATGGTTACCACACTTCAGTTGCCCTGGGCCCAACCAAACCTACGTGATGATCCAAACCATG
>UZAN01049098.1:7352-20962 GCA_900618425.1 Echinostoma caproni | reverse complement strand
AGTGTAGAATAGCGTCATCGGCAAAGGCGTGCATAAGATTTGAAGTTGAAGAAAGAAGGTCATCAATAAGCATCAGAAAAAGGGAAGGGCAAAGTACAGAACCTTGGGGAACACCAACATTCACAGACACGGAAAGAGACATGGCCCCATCTACTCTGATGGAGATGCTGCGGTCCTTGAGATAGCTTGCTGTCCAGGACACAAGATCCGAATGAAAGCCAAACTTGTGTAGTTTAACCAGCAAACCGGCTTGCCAGACACCCCCGAAAGCTTTCGATGTATCCAATGACACCGCATGGGTTTCCCCGTGCTTGTCGAGTGCCGCTGACCAGGTATGCGAAACGTGCGCTAAAAGATCACCGGTAGATCGATGGGATCGGAAACCCTACTGGCGGTCGCTAAGCATATTGTTCTGCTCCAGGTGGTGGCGGAGTTGATCAACAACAACGGATTCCATAACCTTCGAAATGACTGGTGTGAGAGAGATGGAACGGTAGTTGTTCAGGTCAGAGTGGTGACCGTGTTTGGGAATGGGAAATATTTCTGATATTTTCCGTGGGGTTGGGAATATCTCGGAATTGAGAGATAGACAGAATAAGCGACGCAGGAGGGAAGTCACTTCTGGGGCGCACATTTTGAGGACAGTGGGGGGAATCCAGGTGGCTTGTGCGGGTCCAGCGATAAGATGATCTGACGTGGTGGAAATGAGCGGTGTGAAAAGATGGTTTGCCGTAGGGTGTGCGGAGGCTTGAACGGGTGATTCGAGAAGGGTAGAATTGGAAGCAAACTCTTCTGCTTCTTCCAACGGATCGGATACTAAGTCACTAGATGGTTTAACAATGGGTGGGAGGTTAATGGAACAGAAGTTACGGGAGACTGCTTTAGCGAGTGACCAGAACGTTTGGCTTCCATAGGGAGCGATCGCCAGTTGTGCTGCTTTGCGCTCAACAAAGTGCTCCTTAGCCTTCTGTATGCGATTGTACATTTGTTACGTGCTAACAAGGATCACCGGCGGGAGCTGGGGAAGGTGACCGACGCCAGCGGCGAAACGCTGATTTCTTTTTACGACCACGCGTGGTTGAACTGTTCTGGAGAAAGAAGCTTGGCGGGTTTACTGAAATGCAGAATAAATAGGTGCATGCCTTGCAAAAGAACTTTGGAGAAATTCGAAGCGGAGATAGAGACATTGGCGGATAAGCAACATTCATTCCAGGGGTAGGAAGCTAGGAAGTTGCGAAAGCTGATCAAATCAGCGGAACACTATCGCCAGAATGTTCATCTAGAATTGGGAGGAACATGAAAACGTATAATTTGGGTAGAGACCGAAATAAGACAATGGTCCGATGAGCCTATAGGAGGAATTGCAGCAACATTTGAGAATAATTGTGGATTGGATGTGAGGACAAGATTGATGGTATGAGCGTGGTCGCCAGCACGATCGGGGATACGGGTCGGGAAATCAACCAGTTGCTGGAGACTGTTTAATAGGACAAAGGATTCTGCTTCATCTCCAAGGGGCGATGTCCCTGAAGGGCGTAATAGCCAATCTCTGTTATGAACAATAAAAGCACCCAAAATTGTGAACTGGACGTTGAAGTCCGCCTCAACAATGCTATCTATATTTACCGATAAAACATCAGAGTGAAGGGTCATTACTATTCAGGGAACGGTACACATCACTAGTGATAGAAAAAAGGGAACCGAAGTTTCAGCCAGAGCCTGGAACTCGCGGTTGGTGAGATTTTAGTGGGACAACGGAATAGAAACAATTGAATGATGGATGAAAGCACAAATATCAGCCTTGGGAATGAACGAAGTGTGAAGGGAACAATTGGGAAACTGAAGATGCGTGGTGTCTATAGCAGCGAAAAGTTATGTTTCGGATAAAAATAGAGCAAGAGGGAAGTGGACTGAAGAAATTGATGTACAGAATCAATATTATTATATTATTCAAACCGCGAGTGTTAGTGAGTGAGAGTGCGCTTGAGAATTGTTCCTGTTTGTTGTAGCATTCGATTGGGACCGGTTCGTTCTGCCAAAGATGTTGCATTTGCAGATCAACTGATAGAGCGTCTTAGAGAGCCAGTCTGAGGAAAACGTTTCCATCATAGTTTGCACATAGAGTCGATCATTTCCACTTCCAATGCTCCTCGATGGATTTCTCCAGGTAACTGGGGAAGTGTATCAGGAGAACATATATACGTTAGAGAAAAGCTTTTTACTATACATTTTGTACACCATGAGAGCGAGACTGAAGAAGGGTTGAATGGACGATACAACCCTATTACATTACATAGGAACATGATCGTTGTGCGTAGAAGGTAAACACAAATTATCGGTATTCGGATATAGCTGTTTGCGCATTGATGTTACCTTCTAAACTTCCTCGGTGTATGCTACTTTCCCAGATAGGAACGGGTTGAGCCACGTCATGATTCGCTGTGTAATGTGATCGTTTAGATCAGGTTGGGCCTCTCGGTTTGGATAAGTTTAATACATAGAACATTTAGATTATGTGAACACTGACACATTTATCCAATTTCCTTGCTCACCTATTCGGACTTCGATGTCAGCTATGCTATTGTCATTTTTTATTGGTTGTCCGACCACACAGATGCCTGATAAATATCCACCGAGTAATGATTGTGCCCGGTTTTCTCATATGTCTGGAGACATTGACGAGAAATTTTGGTTCGATTGACTTGTTTCCGGTTGATTTCGCTTCAATAAAACGTGTAATTAGACTGCGGGATTACAAAAATAAATGATCAATTTAAGATTGGAATAAATTTCTCTTGTCGGCATTCAACCGTATGAGCACCGATACACTTTCTCATGCGTCGATTCCATGTGTAGCATTCTTTGATCGTCGGGGGTAAGAGATACGGAGAATTTCAAATGCAAGTTATCTGCAATTGTGCAACATTATTCAGATCTGTTCGGACAAACTGATCATCGAAATTCCGGATAGAATTTTTCTCATTGGCTGTTTACGTCAACTCATAGATCCGGGCGCTTCGTTCAACCTTTAGAAGACCCTGTACTAACTCTAGATAGTCCTTTGCTGTCAATACCATCGCACGGTCCTTCGTATACACAACAGGCCTCGGAGTGATGACAGTAACCAGTAGCTACCGTTTGGTCGATTCACTCAATGACTGATACGAAGACTGTTTTAGTTTCATTTCGAGAGTGAGTGAAATAAATCAAATGAGGAGAAGAGTACAATTTGCGGAAAAGCGAAACGCAACAGTGTGGCACGCTTAAAGAATGACAAAGATGCGTGAGAATCAATATCGCGGTATAATATTGGGATAAACACGAATACAGTGTAGCTGCTATTGAGGGCCCAAAACCGCTTATGGAGAATGGGGGATTTAGTGATAGGATTATTAAAAGCTGTTTTACTTAGTAACATGACCTACTGGAGATTCCCGCGCAGTCAGCTCGATCACCGAAACCCTCAAACTTCATTCTGCCGAATATTCACTTGCGCTTGTTGATAGATTCAAAAACCGGTAAACGATCTCCGAAAAATATCAAAACTATCAAGTGGATGCGGAACAGTGACCATTCCCATTCCACCCATTAAGCTGTTCTTTTCTGTGTGTGTGTCAAACAAATCGTGGTAAAATAATCTTCATAAAATGAAAAATATTGCATGATTCGCTGAATATGCCAGGTTGTCCAGGCCAAGGCAGGTGAATTTTCTTGAGGAATCCACAACCGGAGCCTTCGGCTAGGCAAAGCCTGACCCTCAAGGCTGCGAGGCATTGTGTGAGAACCGCAATCCAATCGGAGCCGGTGTCCAGTTCATTGACCGGGGTCAAACGTCCAAGGTGTCTAATCGAGCCGGTGACCACTGCCACAACCAGAAGGATGTGCGTGTGGTTCGTATGATTCCTCTTGGTTGGTTTGGGATCAGCGTTTTTAGCCAACTCCCCTAGGTGAATTGTCAATTGTTCACCAACTGGGTTATACCCCCAGATGTTCACTTTTCGTCCTCTCACTTTGGTGGGAAAACACCTTCGTCCCGAGAAGGCAGTGAGTAGGGATTCCTCAGTAGCGGTTATCTGAGACGGATATAAGGAAAGGGTGACCAGCCACGACCCGAGACACCCGCCCCCGACCGTACTGAAGCTTGTTTGTCCACAGGGTGTTCTCAATATGCGGGCGCTGTGATAGCCTCGAACCAAGACGTGAGCTCCGGTGACAGAAGAAATAATTACTTTATGGGCTTCCCATTGGGCCGCGATTGGTAGATTGATTTAAAATTGAGGAGTGCAACACAACAAACGTCTGCATAGACTATACAAACCAAAAATAAACAGCGATCACGAAAGGTTAGTTTTCGGTGACGTGATACGCTCACTGACCAGTAAGGTGATCGATCACGTTCGTCTGTGCACTAAATTACATTACACTGGAACCAGGGAATAACACTATCAAGCTTCCAGTTCATGCAAAAAATTAACTTTTCCCTAACCTGAACCTGGCGGGTCCCTCACGTGATAGGCAGTCTCGCATAAACAAGATATTTTGTTGAAAGACTGTACAAAGGAGATCGAACATAGATCTGTCACCGTGTTCGTAGTTTGATAATGAAAATGCTACCTCTCGACCACTAATTTCTGTCTCTCACTCAAGCAAGTTCTTCAATGTCAGCTGCAAGGAAATGAGGCGGATCACGTGATTCTAACGTCAATTCGCCTCTGTCTAGCTCGTATTTGCATACTGACCTATTACGGTCTGATTTGCTCGTTACGGTTTGGAGTTGATTCACTGCAAGAAGCTGTTGCACGATGCGATACGTGTAAAACTGTACGTTGTGCCGTATCTTGTTCGTCAGTTCTCGGTCAACCTGACCACAGTCTTCGTGATTTATCCGTTGTACTAAGTGATCTCCGTGTTGAAATATGGTTGATTTCTCTCTCCAATTTTCAATCTACTTGAATATACACATTCGAAAGTAACAAAGCAGTTTCTTGATTTGAGTAAATGAAGAATACCCAGTACCACATTGAAAATGCAGTCTGATAGACGAAACAAGCTGTTTTTCGATAAGTTCATTAACTAGCCATTACAACTGTGTGAAGTTATGGGTGCGTTTTGGTGCTGGGAAAAATTAATTTGGTGTTTTTCAACCAAAATATGTAGTTCATATTTCGATGAATTCGAGTGTGGCGTTCGAACTGAATTGGGGACCTCTGTATTTAATTGACTAGATCATGTGAACCAGCGTTTGTAGCGTACCCCGATCACATAACGACCGACAGTTTAGAACGCATAATGAGCTAAATTACTACTTGACGTGAAATCGAAAATAACACGCGAATCACTGTCACTATTCCTACTTTCTGATTCATACGTCCAGGATTCCCTCAATTACGGGCGACATTTCATGCATTTATGTCCATCTATCTTAGACTGAAAATACACCTCAACTAAAACAATCAAGTGGCAGACAGAATGAAGATTCATAATAATAGGATAATGCTCGTCATGAAGAAATTTGCTAAACAAATCGAATTTCCTCGGAGGATAAAAAATCAATGACTACTCTCTAACTAGATCTGGTGATCGACGAAGTAGTGCTACCTCTTGCCTATGAGGCTTGTAACTGGACTGGTTATGAGGTGTTCAACTGTGACTGGATNGCCTTCGAATGAAGTTCACAGGGGGTATATTGTGTTTTATTTAGAATCGAATTCTGTTTCTCCCGAATATGACCTGGCTGACTTTGTGATGATACCCGTGCTTTTCATTCGAGAGTCCTGAATTTCACTCTCTGAGTGGTCCGACAGATAGCCGCAAGGATAGGAAGTATTTTTCGAAGCGTGGTGGTGGCGCAGTGGTTTAGTCACTTTCATCGGTGTTCTTTGGACCCTATGGTTCGATGTTCGAGGCCCACCACCCAAGTTTGGTGGTAGGCAGCTTTGCTGTCGCCCGGTTCTATGCCATGCCTGATCCAGCAAGGCCTTATGTGGTTCGCCACTCCAAGTCCCCGAGACTTATGTTTCCGGCTACCGTCACTGAACAGCAGGTCTTCGTGACTATGGGGTTCACCCTGTCTGCTGTTCATCCCACACTGGTGTTTAACAAAAGAAAACATTAAAGAGAAGTAGAAAATATACATCTTTGATTTAGGTAAGGGTAAACAGTGGACAGAGGTTATTCACACCGAAAACTGAACTTGCTACCTTTACAAACTCCGAGAATGGAATCCTCACGTGATTGATGCTGGTGAGGTTTGTCTACGTTTTGCTGAAGTTAAGTTAAAGTGGCAACATTTTCCAACAGACACGAATAACAATTTATAAATCAGGTTTAACTCAGGACGTGATCCAATGAAGTACCCTTTTAATTCAGTAGATCGATTGTGTAAGACAGATATTGAAAGGCTAACGAACCTGAAGTGGTGATACTGATCAGCTGCGGGTTTAAGTTGGTATTTATAGAGATCATTTACACACGTCTTCTATGCTCGAGGTATAGGTTTAAACCCCAGATGGTCCAGGAGGTATGTATGTACTATTGAATAACTTCAATGGGGAAACACTCAATTGTATTGATTCCCGAGTATATTGTTGACTGACTGAACTGAGAGTTTTCCGTGAGGCTTACGTATCAACTGATAAATTACATTTATCAATGCGAAAATTCTTTACATTACAGCTGCATTAATTATGGCAGCTTTCAATATGAGCGTAATGCACAAATATTTACTGATGAATAAATACATGTTGAATTCGTCATTCACATGGTTCAACAGTAATTGTGGGAGATTTTTGTCCTCGATTAAGCGAGTAAAGGCGATTTGAAAAGTTGTCTTTGCAACTACGGTAGATGGGGATTCAATTGGATACTGCAGAATAATAACGTGCATTTTGTTGTTACTAGGTTGCTTGCGTGACGTCAGTTAAGCTTGCGATATCATTCACTAGGTGATGCAACCCCATCGTTGAGATCGATTTTTAATTGCACCATTAAATGAATCGCAATGATAAGGGTTGTTTCACGGGAACGATCGGAAATTACTCGACTTCATCCAATTCACAGGTTCGATCTCAACTTGATCTAGCCGCACACTGATGAAATAATATAGTGGAAGATCAATACTTTTGTTCCGTCTACCTAGTATCGGGATTAGCCACAACCACCTCCTCGGCCCCACTCGAAGTGCATCCAGACAGAAAATTGGTCGATATGCTTTGAAATACGCAGGAGGAACGAACGTACATTCTCTGTGGTAGTACGATCGATACAAAGTTCAAGGTCACTAGTCCTATCTATCCCAGTAAGTAACACGTGCGCGTTCAGTGTAATTCGTCTCATTTGCGTTCAGTTTCGGGTCAGATTGATACGTGTACAAAAAGCATACGCCATTTCTATTGTCTGTTTAATTGACGAGAAGGCAGAATTGAGGACCACGTGAGAAAAAAAATTCGAGAGAAAACAAGCATCAGTTAGTTAAAATCAGACATACAAGCCATGTTTTGTGAACTAAAACTACGGGAAATCGTGCTTTGAACTTAGCGAACAAGAAAATTTAGCACGAATGGAGTAATATTACATTATTGCGTGCAAAATGCTACTAATCTCTCTCTGCCCTTCTACAATTTCTTGGTAACCAACCCATCTAGGTTGACCAAATTTCGTATGCTGATGTTTTTGACGACTATGATGATGATAATACTAATAATAGTTATGGCGCAGATTTCATCTACGACCTTAAAATACTGTTTAAGCCTTAAAAAATGGGTTCCTGGGACGCAAAAGCTAATAAATTGGCGCAGAACAAGAATAAAAGCAAAGTTGTTTACAAAAAAATATAACTAATATCATCATTCATAACGGAAACAAAACGCCCAGGTATACTTACACTAAGGTCTCCTGAACTCGAACATTCTTCCACTATCGCCGATAGGAATTCCAACGCATGTAATTCGATTATCAATGGAACGAACTTTTATCCATGATATCAATTTCAAATACCAGAATTATAAGTGTAATGCACTTACGTGCAGCATACTAACACCCAGGTGTAATAAATGCGATAACTTAAAAACAGTGTACCAGATTTAAAGCAGCATTTGGCCTTGGCTAGATATTTTTCATGAGAATCAGCTCTTGTTATTAGAATTATATTGGGATATCGAAGGACTCCCCCTCCTCCAAACCGTGCCAATATTTACACCCAGGTCTTTGTACTCAAGAATGTTTTTTTTGTCAGTTCATTTGACTGTTTGAAACAATGTCAGGTCCATTAACTAAACCAAACTGCATTCCATGTAGATTGCAGTTTACTTATCGTTGCTAACGTGAATATCGTTCAACAGTGTGTAACTGGATAGTGTGCAACGCTTCCGAGGCGGAACTGACTTAAGCAACTTACTTGGCGAGTATTTACTTGCTTCATTACTACCCCAACTTTAATACCTATGGATTGTTTGGTGAACGAGACGTAGCGGACAAATAGTGGGTGGCTTTGGGTGTAAAACAATTCGTGCTTTTCAGTTTGGCTAGGGATTGACAGAATTAGTATGCACCGCTTCTATAACTCTCCTTGTCAAATGCATTCAGACAAAGCTTATCGATTTTACTTACTCTTAAATATACAACAGAAGGGTACCAACTATAAGATAGTAAAGTTGTTTTGAATCTCAAGCTCAGTATTTCTATCGCAGCGGTTGACGTACATGTGCACTACATTTAGCTTTAGATCATATTAGTACATTCAGTGACAATCTGGCCTATTTCCATCGTCAATCGGATCAACGAGAAGGTAGAACTAAAAATCATATGGGAAACTGTCTTTTGAAACAATGAAATGGGAGAATGGAAAACCGCACACACATTGATCAGTTCATTATCAGCAGGAAGAGCTGAGAATAAGTATTTGCCACCTCCTGGATGCCGAAGAACTGCGATCGCATAACCGGTTGTCATATATGACAAGCAGTTACGTTATTTTCAGGAAAGTATTTAAGATGATAATAGACATTGGTTCATACATATCATAGACCTGTCAGCAACCAGATCCCCAAAGCAGTCTCTGTGTCCCTCATTACTGGTTTACGTGCTTTTAATTCCGTTTGTTGAGTTGATTCCAGAAACGCCGTTTTATAGATAGTGTTTTGTGCACGTGTAAGTAAGTACGTAGATAAGTAGGTAGATAGGTAATTAAGTAAATGATTGTCATGCCCTGGAGCTTCATTTCCAATGCACGAACAGAAATGGGAGGCACCAGTTTTCAATCTGAACGAGAGACGTTCTTTACACAACTGAAACATATTGAATGAATCGTTAGCTCTGCCATTTTTCGAAGACCAAAAGTTGCCTTTATTGTTCTAAAGTGACTGACCATATATAGGGAGTAGCTTGTAGTGGTTACTGGACAAATTAACAAGAAATATGTTAGGTCTCTATAATACCAGTAAAGAGTAATTGAAGGTTATAAGACTCGTGTATACTGGTAGCCGTTCACCAACAGCATATCTAATTGGAATAACTATGGCGGTTTACTAACCAGAGACAACAATATATTCGCCAAACGTTCATCATTGAAATTACAGTGAACCATTTTGAAACATACCAACTTGAACGAATCATTTGAATGACGACACAATAGCAGTATGTGAGCTGGACGCTTCCAATCTCCACAAATTTAAGATCATAGTTTTATGATGAGTAAAACATGAGCAATTGAGAAAATTCATACTGAATGTACCATTTTAGAGACGATGTTAACAATGAACAGTGAAATTCATAAAACCGATCTGGTTTTTCTGTGAAATTTCGTCCAATCAGTCATGTATTACTAAATGTGATTGTAGATCATTTTTCTTTTCGGGGCATACATCATTTCACAATAGGGGGTCGGTGAGAACAAGAGAGCGATCAAAAGGTTATTAGCGATGGACAGAAAACACATAAAATCCGACAACACCCTCCTCCATGCCGCCGGTGTGATTTGGTACACTACTCTTAGCTAAATCTAAAAGAATTGAACACTTTCCTAGCAAAGGTCCAACGTCTTTCGGTTTGATTATAAACACGCTTTAGACTCGGTTGACGGGAGTATTGTTTTCTGGTACCCAATTTAGTTGACTACTAACAGCCCCAACCAAGTACATATTTGTGACCGTTGATCGTCCGGGACATTCGGTCATGTAGGTGGATTCTGGTGCCAACCAAATTTTAGCGGACGTTTCCGACTATTGTATTATTTACTGTCTTCTCCTCGACGTTGAGTTCGAGACTGAGTGTTGGCGGTTCTGTGGTGGAGCTTTTAAAAACAATGAGGTTTTTTATGAGTCTGTGAATTGAATTAGGTGGGTCGACCTGAGCACTCAAAGTCTTTATCTTTTCTTCCAGTAAAGTGATTTGTTCTTTTGCTTTTTGCTCCACTGCCGATAGCAGCTTTTCAGACTTTTCCGTCAGTCGCTTCACTGTCGAAGTTTCTGAGTTATCATTGCAACACCACAAGCTGTCTGGCTGGCTCATAATCTGTTTTATCCGTTTGGTCGACGGATGAGCGAACTTCAGACAAACAATTGCAGGCAATGCCCGACTTGACATCCTTTCCGCACGTTATCAAACCACTTGATGAGTCAGCCCTAGACACACTGCGACGTACCCATTTTGACTCAACAGGGAGACAGCGGACGAATGACAAAGGTCAAATTCTGACCGGCTGGGTAGATCATACCGTTGTGTATCGATTGATGCGCCCTGCAACAGAGAATCGGAAACGTGCATGCGGGAATAACAATGACAATGTGCACATAGAGCTGATTAGCAATTCGTTTTGTAGAGTGGGAATTTATCTTCATAATTGTATCACAATACTACTGGTGTGAGGAACACAAAACACTTGCTCGCATGAATATTTATATTGATTCTTTTGAAAAACAAGATATGGCCAAATAGCGCAGATCCAGGAATTTGTAATTAAAAGATGTCTATCAGAAGATAAAGCTGATGAAATAGCGTAAGATGAGGCCAAGCTCAATGCTATGGGAATCATTTCGGTGAAGCAAAACACGAAACCCGAGAGCACAACAATAGACCGTCCGCTTAAGGATGTGTTTGCCCTCATGCAATAGACCATATTGGTGTTGTGTTGTTTTATATTTAATTGACTGTTCAGTTTGATCAAACGATAGTGGCAACTTTCGCTTATTGTCCCACCTCATTCTGTTTGGACCATGAGGTAGAGCCAACCTTTACGTTGACCAACGCCTGCCGTTCTCATCCGAGTTAGTGTAATTCATGATTCCAGTCTCTTAAATACCACTATCCCTTTACATTTATGGGGTTCCTTTATGACCAACACTGCGTGGCGCCAGACTCTCATACTTGTAAACGGATTCTCCCACAATTTGAGCCATATTATTTTGTTACCACATGATTCGTTCTGATCGTGCACGTTACCTGAAACTGGACATCGAGTGCGCACCCGTAGAACAACTGTCCGGTGCACAAGTGATTTTAGCTTTCAGATAATTGAACGAAAAACGGAATAAAATCAGTAAACATATTAAATACTTTATATTATCCTCCTGTGATCAAACTCTTCAGCGTTTGTCTAATTGATGGTGGACACCTACGCTGTTGTAGCCGTAACCATATATACTTAAAATTGAATACAATGCAGCAGAGTACTGCATCAGGAGATATTGTTTCAATCATTTACGATGTTGCAAATAAAGATCAATTGATATGATGAAGTGGCGATTGTGGTAGCGATTTTATGTGATTCGGTGACATCTCACTTTCATAAAAACTACATGTATGATGACATCACGGATTGAAATGACATTCGATCAAGTGTACTCTCAAATGTCTCCAATGTAGAAATAGGTTCAAGAAATAAAATAAAAATATGCACGACTCGTTTATGGTGTTTTTTCTCTATTCGGCACCGTTCGTTCACGAACAGTTCATGAATCCTAATGAGTAAAATCTACCTCATATTTTCTACCGATGGATTATCTCACTCCTTCTCACAATCACACAGTTACCGCGTTCATGTCATGAGTGCATACACATCTAGTCTACACAAATGCATGGGTCTTTTGGCTGTAGAAAAGCCTAGCGAAAAACTTGCCCTGTCTCATGACCCATGCACCTCGATGTAATCGATAAAAAACAATATTTTGAATTCACCATTGTGGACAATTATGACAGTGCATACGACGTGATAGCGCTGTCTGACGGAGGAAAGAACGGTTGGTGTTGCATGCGTTGGATTTTACGATGAATGAATAAATATTTCGCGAAGCGGGACGGAACAGAAGACTCCGGTTACCCTAGATATTTTTATTTCATTTTGATAGATAGTTGTACCAAAACCGTAGTGAGTAAATGATTTCCAAGTTAGTTCGAAGGTAGACAAATGAAGGAACACATGACACCGCTCGAATACAACGGACAGAACCCCCCACAGGTTTTTCCATCGTCTCTTACCCTTTGCCCACCGTACTTTCGTTATGTCACACCGTTCTCTAGTGTCTGGCGTTTGACAGCGGACACGAGATTTGGATAGACAGCCCCGAACGGGATTCGGTTGCGGTATTTCCTGATGAGAACATTGGCATCAGAAATACAGCTCGTCATCTGCGTGTAACAGTTTGTTGGCTACGCCGAGATAAGTTCTGCATGTAACAATTAATTTGATGACATCGACCTCTCGGTCAAATTCAACACGAACAAATCGGAACAGTGTTCACAGTCAAAGTCAAAGTTTTTTGTTGGGAACTACCTAAGTCACTTTTGTTCTCCCAGGATATTTACAAAACTGAATCGTTTCTGGACAAAAAATGATGTATTCTCATGTTAAGTTCCGGGTAGGAGATAACACGTAATGCAGTCCTCAACTAATTTGCGTTTTATTTGTGTAGGAATGTGAGGTGTGCCCGGATTTCCCCAAGTATCCGCTTGAAAGAATCAGTAGTTGGTGCTTAAATGTCGTGAGATGGAAGGGTATTCCCAGCATTGTACAGTCTGACTAAACTGAAATTTTTAATTGCACGCGATATGTACGTTCTCTATAAATTTACAGCATTTATCAGATACAAGTTGGAGCACTGATCATTTGAAAGATTTCTACCGCCGGCAGCATTTTTAGGCCTAAGAAATATTATTATCGATTTCAAAGCCCCAAAGAACTAAATATTTCTTTTCAATAAAGGCTAAACCAATATTTGTATTCTCATGATAGCATTGAGAAAATGAGTCGATGAGCGAACAATTGTTTTCGGATATTCCTAGTCATGCTCTTACATATCATATGGTGGAAAAAATTCTTACATAATCATAGCCATTGGCTCATTTTAAAGTCAATATTCGGAGGTGGAGAGTAATGTGAGTGCGTATGTGTTCGCGTGTGTGAGTATAGGAATTTTTAACGTGTTAGTTGATGTGACCTTTTCCCACTTGGGTCAAGTGACACGTCATGTTCCGTCTTGGTTTTCACACACGGCCAAGGCAATTGGAGCACCTGCTCTAATCGCTTTTGGGCACACAGGTCGGGGCCTATTAACTTTCAAATGAACCAATGGCTATGATTATGTGAGAATTTTTTCCACTATATGATATGTAAGAGC
>UZAN01049097.1:2288-13207 GCA_900618425.1 Echinostoma caproni | reverse complement strand
ACAGACGAGGTCTTTATCGTTTCGCTCGGACCAGGACAATCGCGCTTTGATCGTTACATAGTTTGTCTTAGAGTCAAAGAAGGTAGAACAAGCACTGAATCATCTAGACCAGAAGAAGGCTGCGAGCTTGGATGGGCTGCATCCGGGCATCCTGCGGCCCATTGCTGACCTCATTGCAGGTGCTCTGGCTTAGTTTTTTAATCGATCCCTTACCTGAGCAACGCCGTCGTCCGAAGGCACCACGGCAGAAGTGATGCCAATCCAGAAGGGTGGGACAAGCCCGGCTGCGTCGAACTATCGATCAGCCTGCTTTCGGCAGTCCTGAAAACCTTCGAGCGTCTCCTTATGGAGAGGTTGGTGGAATATTTGGATGACCAACGCCTTATGACTGGCCAACAACGCGGCTTTGTCAACAGAAATTCGTGCCTCACCAACCTAGTAGCATTTCTGGACCGTATAACAGAAAGCTCGGACGCAGGGGATCCGGTCGAAGTCTGCTATCTCGATTTCAGGAAAGCCTTCGACCCGGTCAGTCACAGGTTCCTCCTGCGCAACCTGGAAGCTCTGTGGTTAGACCAGCATTTAGTGAGGTGAATCAAGGCGTACCTACACGATAGGACGTTCAGTGTAAGGGTGGAACAGGAATCCTAGGAAACGGCAGCAGTCTGTAATGAGGTATCTCAGGGCTGAGTCCTTGGTCCCATACAATTTGTTCTGTATGTTAATGATGTCACCAATGTCTTCCGGAGCCCCGGGTTCCTGTTCACGGACGCCCTCAAAGTAGTAGGGGATCCATCATCGGGGGACTTACAGGAGGCACTAAACGCAATTCATGGCTGGGCGGACACATGGGAGCTACCTCCCAATGCCAGCAATTCCAGGCATCTGCTGCTGAACAGAGGGACCGCAGAGGTGCGTAAACTAGGAGATGGGGTGACAGAAGCCATAGAATCTCTCAATGTGGTCAGGGATCTAGGGGTGCAGATACATTCATTCTTTAAACCCTCTACTCAATGCGCAGCAGCCGCAGCGAAGGCCAATAGAGCCTTATTCCAACTCTGCCAAACGGTAATAATGAGGGAGGCTGAAGTACTCTTGCCACCGTATGAGGCGCATGTGCGACCACATTTGGAGTACTGTGTCCAGGCGTGGGCATGTCCCCTAGTAAGGGATAAATAACTGCTTGAGGCAATGCAAAGAAGGTTCACCCGGATGATCAGTGGACAGCAGGGTAAGTCATACAAAGAAAGGCTAGTAGCCCTTGACTTATTCTCATTGCAACGCTGTCGCCTGAGAGTGACTTGATTGAGAAGTTCAAACAACTCAAAGGACTGGCAATAGCAGATAGATGCTTGTTTACGCTAAATCTCAGTCCAACCCTCAGAGGGCATGTCCTGAAGCTGATGAAACCACGGGCCAACGGAAGTGCCAGGGCACGATTTTTCTCCCACCGCGTGGTAAACAGATGGAACAAGCTTCCATCTACAGTAATAATGGCAACTAATGTTCTGCATTTCAAACGGGACTAGACAACTGCTGGGACGAGGTGTTTCCAGAGTATAACTAACACAAGCCCAAGTCACTACCCGCAAACCTCTTATATAGCCGTTGTCTATTTCACCATCACTGCTTTACATCACTCACCTCACGTATAACTCCTACAACATATTTTAGCCCCCGGGAAGCTCTCACGGCAGGAGTAGCGGCCCGCTGAGGTGCGGCACCTGTCAAATGATTGAGACAGCTGATTCTCCGAGGGTGATCCTGCCCGACCAGCAAGAACACGTTTTTCTACTCCCCAATTTACTCATTATATACCTATCTCGCTTATTTCTAAATAACATACGTCTTATTACTCTCACGTAACTGAAACTACCGGTTCGCTTTTATTAATTATTAATTTGAAAACTCAAGGCGTATTCCATACCAATATATACCGCTGAGTAAAATGTCCAAGAATGTAGTACAATAAATATATCATAAGGAAAATAATAAATGCATAACAATGAGAGTAACTTTTTATCCATGCTTGTGAATGAACATCTTCAATATACGTGTTTCTTCTTGATAATTGTATTCATTGAACTGATGACGACGAATGGCATCTGCAAAATGGAAATAAAAAATAAATATTAGTACAAATCGGGGAATAAACGATCCATTGAAAATGCGTGATAACAGCGCAAAATAGTATAAGAAAAATAAAATGGGAAATTAGCACGCAAGTGTAAATGGAACGCACAGTGAATAACCTTTTACAAGATGTAAGCATTCCAAAGCTTATCAGTATTTACACTGACCCATGATAGCGTCTGTTATACGTGTTGAGGGCAGTGCGCGTTTTCCACGGATGCCATTTGAATTCAACATTTTGCTTAGTNCTAGCAGACGCATCGACTCCCGCATTGTGTCACCCCCACCAGCGACGAGATAATCCACATGTAAAGATAAACTCCATATAACTATAGTTATAGTTGCTGAATTGATGACGGTAAGCGGCATCTACAAGATGGAAATATAAAAGAATATTAGTATAAATCAGAGAAGTTGTAAAAAGAATAAATGCGAGCTAATATGAACTTTATATTCGATTTGCATAATGTATTCATTGTAAACAATCCCTTATGCGGGATAACTACCTTATGTATTAACGAAAACTACGATGGGATAAAAAATCAACGATATCGGGAACACACGTTAAACGTTTTATCACGGGACAGGTCAGGTCAGGTCACAAGACCTGCAGCTGATGCCAATTTGAGTCCAGGTTCTTGCACCGTGAGCGTATCGTTTGCCTACGTGTGCTTCGACAATAGAGGATCCTTTGAGAGCCGACTTTTGAGCCCGTCGGTGCCGACTTGGGCAACCTTCCGGTTCAGGTGCTACTTCGGCAGCTGATACAGTTTAATGCTAAAGGGGAATGCCTACAGAAAAGAAAAAAAGGAGTGCCTGCAGTCTAGGTATGCACCTGGCTGAGCGGTTAGCGGGATGAAGCAATGCTATACCCTATCCGGTTTCCTAATTATGGGGGATTTGTATCTACCCGGCAGGGTGCTGAAGAAGATTGTGCATATGTAGGAGTAAGCAACCTAGAGAATCCTACGGGGAATTCAAAGTACATGGTCCCAGGTTGTCAGTCCTATTCATCTCTACATCTCCACATAGAAGCTAATCGGCATTTGAACTTAACAATGATCACATTTGTTATGCATAATGACGACAATGCGTGTTTCCCGCACATGTTACTCCAATTCAATCCATTGTTAACGAAGACAAAGGCATCATTCACTTATATTTCTTAATGAATGAAATATGCACAAAAATCACCCTTCATGTTGGATATCAATTAATGTTGATTGAGCAGGAAACACCGACCGCTTTAAGTCAATTATCTCACTAATTAGCTAATTTCTGTAAGCATAAGGATTAAATATCTCACCTTGATGCTTGGTGTTGGCATCTGATCTGAGGACCTGTGTGATAAATAATTGGAAGTGAATAAGAATCTTATCGTGTCGGTGATGGACTGTTCTCTTTTTCAGTCTCTGACTTCGAAAAGCTGTTATTGCTGCTTCTTGAGTGCCATAAGTCAACTCTGCAGTATACTTACCTTACGATCAAGCTGATAATGATCATAATAATAGTTGATAATTGGCCCGGTTTAGGCAATAGAGCTTCGTTGTCTGAGATGAACCACTTGTGATGCACTGTGGCTTTCTCATTATTGGAGACTTCAACAATAAAATACAACTAAAATAAATTTAAAGTTAAGGGGAGAATTCACGTTGATTAACACATAATGACTAAACCCACACGTGAAGTGTGAGTGCCATTGAATAATGCTAGTAGATTGTTCACAGTGCTCCGGTAATCCCTTCCGACTTTGAGATGAATTTGCTAACCTGAGGCCAATTCAACCCTCCTACTCGCGGACCATAGCATATACAACTCCACCACGGGGCCCGCTTTCACCAATCCAGAACAATACGCCGACCATGAGGTACGTAGACGGCAGAGTTGACGTATTCCACTCCAGAATTAGTAACAGCACAATATCAGAGTGCGGGGCCAGAAAAGGAAAATTGTACGCCACCGACAAGGTAAGTTTATTCGTTTTATTTACCATTTATATCACCAGATCTGACACGAAATACATCGGGGTTACATTGTCAAGCCTCAAGGTGAGTTATTTATTACGTCTGCTCATCTAAATCAGCTCACTAATTAAGAT
Source organism: Echinostoma caproni (assembly GCA_900618425.1). Lineage (NCBI taxonomy): Eukaryota > Metazoa > Platyhelminthes > Trematoda > Plagiorchiida > Echinostomatidae > Echinostoma > Echinostoma caproni. The sequence goes on along the minus strand of UZAN01049097.1, from coordinate 8,976 downwards.
GGTTGATTCAAATAAATCCCTTTCATCATCATAATCTACCCGGACAGATGTCCAACATGAAATGTAAGTAAAATTAACGGTTATCTCTAAAATTAATGCAGGACACCGCACTTTAATCGCATAATACCGCCATTTCTGCAACACGAATGCAATCTTGCTTTGATCGGAAAGTCAATATCATTTAAATATTTTGGTTTGTCTAAATTTACAGTTGAAACGTTTGATAGATTAGAACAAACTTTCCAAAGACGGACGCGGATCATTAACAAACTTCGCGCCCAGATGCACGCGACACAGCAGAAGAAAATTTCGCTCGTAAGTGTTCGGCTACCCATCGACGGCGAAGACTTCGATGCGCCGTCGGACGAAATAAAAAACAAAGACGTCTACGATAAATTTGTAAGATTCTGTGCAATATTGTGGCGACCCATATGTCGAATAAAATAACTTACAGTGGATGTTGCTGTTACAGGTGGACTATCTCGTCGCTAATGGGGGTGACACAATGAGGGAAGCAATACGTCCACTGGTCAGATGCGTGTCCACCCCGAAGTTAAGTAAAAAATTGAATTGGAATGGTATCCGGAGAGAACGCACAACGTCATCATGGGTAAGTGAATATGCTAATGAATTTTGTATTGCTTACACCCCGTAACGATTTATTAATAATAATAATAATATGAACGGTATATTTCACCAAGCCCGTGACGCATGCTAGTGCGCATGATCAAATGTACAACAATGTAACGGATTTGAATATAGGTGTGGTTTGTAAAATGTAAATGTAAAAGATGATAGTCCAAACAAAGATTAAATGTACAGAGAGGGTAAGAACGTAATTTTCACACGGTTACAAAAGACATCTTAACCATGCACTGCGGTGAAAAAGAAACACAAAGCGGACAAGGCCATATAATGCAGTACCGAGGATGATCTGATATAGAGATCATATCAATGTAAACGATTGTCATATGAAGAACATTGAGGAAGACACAGAACTGGAGGTGAAAATATCCGCTCGGGAGATAAAGCGCGGAAACGAGTTCGGAGAATAGAAGAAGGGTAGTGAACGAAAAAGCTTTAGAATTTCAGCGGAAGAGCTACGGTCGAACCAAGGAAGTGCAACGGAATACAGTTGGACGACAAATGGATCATTAATAAACTGTTTCAAGAATCGATACAGATGGACTGAGTTCTTGAGCAAGGAGTAAGGGGCTTCAGGGCTTCACCGTTAACGAATTGACTGGTTTATATTATTTATATTATTTAGGCGTTGGTCGCTTTGATGTGGGACTGAATACACGCTAGACACCCAACCTTAAGATACCTTTTAGGTGAGGCAGGGGGATGTGATCCGCAACCTGGTCCGGAATGCGGACGCATGTAGTCAAAAACGGTGGATACAACCGCGCCCAACAACCATTGCTGGAGCCAAGTTATCTATTGTGGGTGTAGACCCCAAGCCTTCGGCAGGTCCAAGCCAACTGAATCTGAAACAAAAAGGTGAAACTTGGCAGTCTGGGGAACTATCCAGCTGATAAGGATAGGGGGAGAAACAGCATGTTGCGAACGAATATGCAGAGAGGTTTATTGCCCGAAAGTGTACGAATGGATATATAAATAAATCAATATATACATTTATATAAATATATATATGCTAAGGAAAAATGAACTGCGGTGTATCACTAGGATGGACATGACAAAACGAAAATCTGGGAGGTAATGCGGGTTCATACACAAACGGCGCACTAAGGATTTCCATTTGGGAGTATTTAGAAACAAAACGTGCACAAATATACCTCAAGTACTTCTGTTGCACAAATCCTGGTTTGAAGCTGAATTTGTGTACTGATAAGAATTGGGTTTAGAAAGTGAACACAGCTGCCTGGTAAGCATGTGCCACGGAGTTGAGTCAAGTGAAACAGGTGAAAACCATATTTGGAATAGTTAGATTATGGAGGAAGGGGTCACAATACTGCTAGGAGTGTGTACCCGAATTAATTATGTTCCACAAATCCAGCTTTGAAGCTGAATCCATGTACTGATAAGAATTGTGTTTAGTATGTTTCAGCAGGTTCAATCCTCTGAGTCAACTTTAAACGTATATCAGCAGTGCGTCAATTTAGAAATAATTTTTCACACTACGTTCCAAGAGCGTTACAGGATTTTTTGTAAACTGCGATCTTTCGCCGTAGTTCAGTAATCAAGCCCGTTCTCACAAGCTGATGGTTCGTCGTGAAGATTGTGCAGTTGGGCCATTTTAGGTAGAGTGAGAAATCAACGGATGTGGTTCCTAAACGTTGGGGCGGACGTTATTTGCCTTATTTCGACTGGAAGTTTATTCCAGAGGCGTGAATAACAAAGTAGGAAAAATTGTCTCCGGACTTTCGTTCTATCATTAGGTAAGGGGAGGACATTTATGTGATTACGAATGGGGTATGGTGGATTGACCTCAAATCGGATTTCATCTACCGAATGGGCCCGCTTATACAAGAATCCGCAGAAGGGTAAGGCTGAGCTTTGCACGGCATAACTATAGGGGGTCAAGTTTTAAGAGGAGACATCGCTCCATGTAGTTCAAGTCCGAGGTCCAGCCAAGAATTTGTAAATCTTCGGTGGAAGTTCTCTATGGCTACTTCATCTAGCTTTCTCATACTACAGTACGCCATTGACGAAAACTTTATTAAGGGCCTAGTGTGGGATTTGTACAGAGTGATTATGCCATCACGGAGACTGAAGGTCCTAAAGAAGAGGTTTATTGAGCGTCTGGTCTTGGCTACTTGCAAAGCACAATGCTCAGAGAAGTTAAGAGAACAGGAGTAGCTGAATCCGAGGTCACGAACGAATGTGGAGTGCGCAATAGGAATACCGTTCATGGTCAAAGAACCCGGAGGAAATTGACATCGAAAAGACAATATACTACTTTTGTTTACGGACAAAGTTATCGACCATAGGGAACACCAACGATCAAGAGCAAGAAGGTTTGACCGAATGTCGTCTAGGACGTTTATTAGCCTATTTGGTGAGAAAGAGTAAACCACTTTAATGTCATCGGCAAAATGGAAGGGGGTTCCATGATGAATGGATTTAGAAATATCATTAATATACATAAGGAGCAATAAGGGTCCTAGTACGCTACCTTGGATCATACCACTGGTAACCGGTTTTGGGTTGCAGGAGGCATTTTCTATCGAAACCACCTGAGAGCGATCTGATAGATAGGAAGAAAGCCATGAAAGGAGTGGGTTACCTATCCCATAAGTTTGGGCTTTGGTAATTAACCGTGAGTGCAAAACTCTGTCAAAAGCTTTAGTCATATCCAGGTATACCACTATATAGGCTTTATTAGAGTCCACTGATTTAGTCAGGAGGTTTAAAATGTAAAATGGGCACGTGTGGCAAGAGCGAAATTTAAGAAAGTCATGTTGGCTCTTGCTAAGGAGGTTCTCATTGAGCAGGTGGTCAGAAAGTTACCTTTTAACAATTTTTTCCATCATTCTAGAAAGGATAGGAAGATGTTTTATTGGACGGTAGTTAAATGGATCATGGTTGGGACCCGATTTGTGAAGAGGAATGATAGTACATTTTTTCCTTCGATATGGTATAATGCCACCAATCAGGGACAGGTTAAATAGTTTTAAGAGGATGACGGATTTATTCATTATCCATTTATATTTACGAACTTATTTGTTATGTTATTTTTCTTAGCATGCTTTAGGCAGTTATTACTTTCTAATGGATCTTTTATTAAGAATACGGTATATATAGTTCAATTATCAAGTTCGGAGGTGCTTCGTATTATCGTTATTTTACATTTTTCTTGATTTAGACTGATATTCTTTCATATTTTCATTTGGCAGATGCCATTTACAGTCATCAGTTCGGTGAATGCAATTATGAAGTAGGTACCAGAATATTGAAGAGGTTTATTCACAAACATCAATAAAGCGCTACTCTGAATGTTGTACAGTTTTTATGTTCCTGCATAATAAGTTGATTTTACTACGTTTGTGTGCCCTTTATATGACGGTTTATATTGGTATTGGATGGTCCTTGAGTAGTTGAACGATTAACTGATCGAAACAAGCCGGTAGTTTCAAATATAGGCGTAGCAGTTAAGTGGGAGGTATGGAACGTGTTGATCATAAATGAGCGAGGTGGGTTGATTAGAAGTACAGTGGGGAGTGGGAAAGAACATTAAAGGATAAAGGAGGTTCCTTTCGTAAAGGACGGAAAAAACGCTCAAAGTGCCTGTTGCGAATTCACGTTGTATTCGCGAAATTATGCACGGAATGTTTAGCGAAACGGAAAGCGAAATATTGAGCGTTATATTCGCGTTTTGGCTGGCAGGGGAGTTTAAAACGATACATTTATTTGAATATCTGACCTATGTACATTTTCATTTGTGTTTTCTAAATGCTAACATGAAGGAATCATAATAAACAGTAAGGTGCTACTTTCATTTTCTAAATGTATGTAGGAGGCGGTGATGGCTAACCGTACGAAAACCAATATGGCGGAGAGACAAACTGCCCACGAAAACTAAGGGTAGAATAAAACAAACGGGAAATCCTGTCGATAAGATGAAAATTGAAGAAACTAATTTAACGTTTACAAAATAAAATGATTTATTATACAATTCTGCACAGCAGAAAAGGAGAAAAGACAAGCTTTGAAAAATTCGCGAAAGTCGGATCGTTTTGAGAGCGAAAAAGCGCTCCGTTGTGTTGGCAGGGTGCACTTCATTTCTCCTCTTTTAGTTACAACATCCAATACACAACTATGGAACTACCTGGCAATCTCAGCACGGTGAGAACCTCCAGCTCACAAGTGCGAGAACCTGGACGTTTACTGGCCGAAGTCTAAATTTGTTTGACCTGACCTAACCAACGACCTTGAGCGCTCGGTTCAAATTTTTCACGTGGTAAATTCTAGTCTCGTAATTACAAACTACTGTGAGTTAAAGCCGCTGAAACTCCTGCTAATCGTGTAAAAGTCCGCAAACACGCTTAGCGAAGATATTCGGTAAGTCTTGGGGTGCTAAATTCTGAAATCAGTGATTTCATTGCGTAAGACGTTTTACATACAGAAAAGAACTGCACATTGCGGGCTCCCGCCATGGCCAAATCAGGCTGCTGTGGAGCTCTTAAGTTTCAGAAAATGGCTGGGATTACTGGTACTACCAAGGATGTGTACGCATAGAACGTAAAGCCTACGACGCTTACGTGGGAAACGACGCCTTACAGTGGCTCTGCTACATATGCTTAGCACTGGCGGAGGGGCAGGTCGACAAACAATCTAAAGCTAGGCAGCACCGGGGTAAAAATCCAGAACTCACCGAATTTGCATTTAGATCTAAGAAAAATTTTAAAAGAGCTAGAAGGGAAAGTTATCACGCTAGAGAGCGAGCTGTCGCTTCTCAAGAAAGACAACGAGATTGCCATGGGGAGAAACAGGAACATCCTCATTTGTAACGATGAGCAGCCGGTAATTCCGAATGCGAAAGCCTGGGACCCCTTGAGACTCGCGGGGTTACGCCTACATGCACTTATTAAGGGGTGCAGAGGGTCGGCCGCTGGATCGACCCTGCAGGAAGCCTGCAGCAGAGAAAAGCTAGGTCCATCCTAGTGGAATTCCGAAATCCCGCGGTCCGGGACCAATTGCTTAGTAACTGTGCAAAAATTCAGCAAGTCACTGGGGGGAGGTATCAGATCACACCTGATATTCGAAAGCAGGGTTCATGGCAGACCCTAGAGTAGGGCCATACACCCACGATGGGGATGAGCAAGGCGGCCGTGAAGGCCATCCTCAAGGTAGCCACCGTAAAGGCCTCTCAGGAACCGTGTCCTCCTAAGAAACCGGAACACCAATGCAAGTAGAGCTACGCAGCGGTGGTTTCCTCGACTCCTTTGAGGTCGAAACTGTTGGTACTGGAAGGACCAAAACCGGTAAAGAAGTTCGGAACCAAGGGGAGATCCCGTAAGCACCCAAGGGCTGGGGCGCAAACAATGGTGCAGAGAGCATAGCCCTCCATAGTTAAGTTCGATAAGAACCAAACTTTACTTCCGATTGTGCCACTAAAGGCAGAAACGGCCGTGGGGCGACCGCTCAGCGTTACACCTAAAGCAGAAATCCATACGCAGGTAGTGCCTAGGGTGCAACCGAAGCAGGAAAAACTGATGACTCCCCCGGCTAACGTCGTGGACCTGACGCTGATTACGCCCACCAGGTCTACCCAGACCCCAGAGTCTAGAAAGACCAAAGTAGGGGCCCAGGGACAGCCCGGAACCAGGGACGTATGACAGATGTTCAGTGGCCATCGAAACTGGAGATGAGGACGGCTCGTTAATCAATGACACGGTTATCGAAATGGCGTCAAGGAAGGATAACTACTCCATGCAGGATGTAAAGCGAATTGTTACGTCGAAAAACGTAGTTGGCCCTCGGGTGTTATGCTCGAGGGCACTGATAACTTGAGGGATAAACACTCACAAGCACCGGTTTTCCAGCTACACAGCTTAAAACTGTGGTACACGAATGTATGCATCTTTGGAAACAACTGGGGCGAGCTAGCGATTAGGAACCAGGATTGCGACATTGTGATCCTTACTGAAACTTGGTTATTCAAAACCATATCAGTCGAACGAATAGCCCCTTCAAACTTTACCCATTATAGAACTAATAAGGA
>UZAN01049095.1:0-15415 GCA_900618425.1 Echinostoma caproni | reverse complement strand
CACCACCTTTTCGTTTTTTTTGCAACAAGCAATTGATATCATAGGCAAGGTATATATACAGATTATGTGATGCAATATTTGTTTTTAGTATTGCTCAGTCACTCTCTATGGTAGAGGCTAAATCTGAATACGCCTTCCCCCAAATTTTCGACCGAACAGTTTAATCCATAAGGCAGTGTGGCGGCGCTTTGAGTCACTGGTTGATTAGAAGTGATGTCCTATCGGTCTGATCAAACGGTTTCCGAAGCCGCTTCTACATCCGGATTACCTAACATTCTTCATTATCCTATGGATCCGGTGAGGGATCCAAATTGAGGAGGGACAAACGGGAAACATAGAACAGAGAGAGCGAATGAATGAATGAACAAATTTTGTTTAACTGTCGATCATGAACCGCGCAGCAATCGTGCTAGTGACTTCTATTCTGAGCTGCATCTCTCAGTGCCTCTAACCATCGGCAATCCTCATCCCTGTGGTCCCAGCGTGGAACGCGAGCTGCACCACCCGAAGCCAATTCTGAAGCTTACTTCTTCACACCTCAACGCCAGGTCATGGTCCAATCGCCGCGAAGCTTCTTCAAACCTTGTCCAGCACGTACAAAGAGAGCAGGGAGAAGCAGACGGTGGGCAGGCATGTCCAAAACGTGACCAAACCATCGGATGCGCTGTAAAGCGATTAGTTCTTTTAGAGAACAACCATCTGTACCCTGCACAAAACGACGAATTTCTTCAATTCTTATCCAATGTTTCCACCAGACACGAGCAATGCTTCGAATGCATCGGTGGTTAAATACAGACAGTCAGTTAGCATCCTCAACGCGGCGATGTACACTCTTCCCTTAAGAGACAGCCGGATGTTATGGCGGTGTAACAGGTGTCGCAGGTTGTCAGAAGCTGCTATAGCTTTCGCTATTCGTTAGTCGATCCCTTCCCCAAACCCACCTCCATCTGTGATTAAGCTCCCTAGGTACTTAGAGCTCTCGACCATTTCTATCTGACCACCAGAAGGGTTAGAGCAGGCACAGGCTCCTGCCAGTCTTGAACAAGCACTTAGCACTTGGATGGCTCAAAACACATCATATGGATACTTCAATCACCATGTGGTTTAAAGCTTTTTAGACTTCCTGTACATTGTCACCCGACAAGGCGTTATCATCGACATATTCTATCTCAAAGACTCTGTTTCCTGAGGAGATTTCGATTCCACCTTTCGCTAGAACGGACAAAGCATTCTGTAGACCATCTTCTATGATAAAATTGAAAAGGAATGAGGATATAGAGTAGCCTTGTTGCACTCCACTGAAGACAGCAAAGGGTGACAAAAAGTGGTCATAGACCCTAACCCAACCAGAGATATGGCGATACAACTTGAGGATCGACACATGCTTCCCAGGTACTCCCTTTCTAAACGGACAGTTCTATGGTGCGATCCTATCGACAAATTCGAAGGCCGCACTAATGTCCATGAACACAATGATCGATCGTCTGTGGTTTGCACGAGGAGGAGACCTGTTAGTGTGCCGAATTTTAGAGAGCAGAGCCACCAATTCTCTAACAAGCGTTACTCCACCATCTTGAACTAAAGCTGTGGAGGGTCATCGGAACCAAGTGGCATACCGATGGTTAGATTATTTGAAGTTCGTACTGGAGAAAAATAGACGGTGGTCAGAGCATAGAGCCGACAGCCGTTCCCCGTTTTATGTGCGACAGAACGGGCCTCGCAGACGCGCCTCACTCGAAGTTAGCCAACTTACTCTAGCTTTCATATCTCCTGCCAAAATCATGATATCAGCCCGATTCACTTTAAGCAAGAGGTCTTGTAGCCTCTGGTAGAAAGAATATTTGACTGTATCTGGGTTGCAGTTCGTGGTTGCGTACGCTGAGACGATAAACAAGTTGCGTCTTTCGGAGCTATGACTATTTACTTTGCACGAGCCTCTAAGTCTCACTTTGCATAACCTACTGTCAACTGGGATCCAATCCGCTTCAGCTCCCTCGCTGAGAGCTACGCCAACGCCAGCAAGCTCAGAAGCCGCAGCCTCAGGGTCCCCGGCAAGACATCAGTCAAAACATCGCGGATGGGTTTGATGTGGACATCAATCGGTTGTTCGAGCCTTAGTCTTAAATGCAAATTTTTCTACACGCACATCAATGTGGAGGATCTCTTGGATATGAGCTGAACATGCTTGTTGTCCCATACCCTTCAGAGTACGCACAATAAGCGCAGCTAGTTCGAAAGGGCATCGAGGACAAAGAATAGCTTCATCCGAGGGAGAAGGATTCAGTGAGACTATGACGGGACGCGGGAGATTTCCATCTGAGGCACGACTGCTAGTACAATCGTCTGAACACTGCGAGGGAACTGAAAATATATAACGGGAAATCTTGTGAGGAAAAGAAAAATTGGAAAACAGGAAGAAGTGTACAGTGTAGAACGATTTTCTGTCAATGTGGGAAACTGTAGAAGTAAACTCTTGGATAACATAGATTTCATATTTTATTCTGTGTGCGTTGCAGACTATTGCACTATTCGATCGCGCAGTTCTCCGTAGGTCTCGTTCACGTGTGCATTCTAGCATTTGGGCAACCAAGTGCGAACTCAAAGGTGGCATTGCTCCAAGTGAACCGGTGTCCGGTTGGTTGTTTCATTCGCCTCTTCTGGAGAACCTTGCCGGGTTCTATTTACCCGACAAGGAGGCAATGGCCATATTCCGTGTCGGGCCACAATCGCCACATCACATCGCTGTCAAAATATCCGTGTGGTGTTTTGTTTGGAGAACCCGTACCACGCGGTATACCCAGCGCATCTTCGAACACTGCTGCGACCGCTTATTCAGTGAGCCTAAACCCACGGTTAAATGCGAGTTGGCAACCGTTCCCCTATCTGCGACCTGGGGACTCGCTCGGTTGCATACAGCCTTACTCTTACTGAGGTGAGGATGTCTTCGGTAATTCCTTAAGAGAGCTTGTTGCCGTTTGTTAACACAAGGTTCAGCAGATATGTCAGGGGAAGTGTGAGACAATAACAGTTTGAGGTTTGCACAAGATCTGTTACACAAGAGACCGGTGATACGGATGTTAGCTTTCTTTTGCTGTGTGTATTGATGAGTTTCATTCACGTTGCTGTAATGTTTATTTCGTTCATCGAATCCGCACCACCGAATAATGTTCGGCTTGTTTCAGGTATGATTGTACTGGGCCCTTGTTTAGCGCTTAATTGACGCGCAGATACAAACCCTAGGTCCAATTTCAAATAATGCGAAGTTTCTAATCGACCTGCACAATGAAAACGAATAATGTATAAGTAAAACAGCATACCTCAAATTGTGGGGCGATTCTGTTTTAAGTAAACAAACGTGGTGCACAAAGTCAATCAGTGACGTTCACGAAGCGGTCACCTAAAGGAATGCAATGAACGATCAAGGACAGAGTTATTTAAGGGGTCGGTTTCAACAACCACAATAACTCGGCAGAGACGGGCAACCGTTGATCGGCGCAAAGGTTAGCTCACATTCACGGTCCAAACTAAACAATGTGTAATGATAAGCTAAAGCGTATTAATAAGGTGTTCGATTATTATGTGATCAAATTAGTTGGTTTGGGGAATAACACTATGGCAAGACAGTACATGCAAGGTTGTAGACACTCATCGAATATCCAGCGGATATTGAGATTGTGAAATATGCGTAGTGCGGAGTATATAAACCACAGAAGATGTCAATGAACGTTTGAAGTTGGAAAGGCAAATCGTGAATGAATATGCACTTGACTTGAAGATTGAAATGCCCATACGATAGAGTAGACAACGACCTCACAGCGCGTGGCGCTCGGATGGTGACAGCAAAGGGTGGACAAGGTCATCAGTCATCACTACTATATATCCCCCCTCATTTCCATTCCCAAACGACAGATGGTGATTGCAGTCAGCCATGCATCTGGCTCGCTTTATATGGTTCGCTTTGCCTTGGTCGAAGCACCCGCTTACTCGTCGGTAATCGGTATGGACATTGCCAGTCCCGGTGGTCGTCTGCTGTATCGCATCGATGTATTAGAGCAAACATTACTCGCCACGAGTCCACATGCCATCACCAAATGCTCGCTCAATAGCACAGCAAAACACGTCCAATCTCATGTGGGTTCTGTGGGGTTGAAGTTGATAAGTTCAACTCAGGTCAATCCACCGGCCACAAGTACCCATACCACGCAACCATTGTCAGATTTCCGTTTGGCTACTTGTGAATTAGACGGAACTTTGGGCGTTTGGAGTTTACGACCTCCAAGACTTATCCGATCTTTTCGATTGGTAAGTAATGTTAACCAGCTCGCATTTCATCCATTTGTTCTTTTTCGTTGCCCACAGGGCGCGCTTTGTATATATTTCATGTGCGTTTCCTTGGAATTCGTCTCTCTGTGCGCCGATAATGATTAGTTGTATGCTACGATCGGTTAACCACAGCTCTCGGTTTTCGTGGATTCTGGTCGGTGATGCAGTCCTTTGTCAGGAATCACTTGAACTTAGTTGATTGGTACTTACAGGAAACACCTTTCTTGTGATTTCATTCCTTCCAACTGACGTTACTTTCCTGTTTAAATGCTCCAAATTAACCGGACAATGAAAACACGCCCACCAACTATTGTGAATATAGTTACCATTGCTAGTTGATAGAACACTTCGATGCATAAAATCGATTCCTCCCAGGATAGCGGTTTTGCACTGACGCAGACGGTTGTGGACGATGCATGTCACGCATCTAATCGGAAAAACACCCTCGGTATACGATGTTTATCGGGTTAAACAGTTACAAGATCAATCGTAAACAGACGGGTATCCGATGTGAAGTATCGAAAACCTTCACTACAGATTTTGGTCAAGCAGGTCGTACCTTATTTCAGGCTAGAGACGTGGCAACCAACCTAAACCGTGATTAGATACGCTGGGTGATATCGCCGTGTCGTCAACAAAAGCGCTCGTGTAGGGAGTTACTTTCTCCACAAACCTAGTTCACCTCGATACTTTATCTCGATAGTGCTTTCAGCTACTTAACCATTCTGTTGTCGCCTTTCCCTTTGGATGACCTAATAAGTAGACAACGACTAAAACCAGCAAACCCAATTGTTAAGTTAATGCTTGTGCGATCTGAAACTAATTAATCGTGCTTAGATCACAGTTCATTCGTTATGAATAATTTTAACCTTTCAATTCAGGTTTTGTTACACATCACCCTCTTGATGAGGATAATTTGATGGAACAGGTTGCCGATAGGTGTGGGATAGAAAATTCTTATTGCCATATGCAGCAAACCGACAACCGCATGTTGATCGACGTCACAGTCAACGGACGGCAAATTGCTTCAATTCAATTGCTGCACTCAATTCAAGTTATGTGCGTCACATTCAAAGAGGATTCGAACAATCATGTGACCGTTGTTTAAACCCACCTCTGAAGTTAAAACGTACTTATACAGGGGTGCTAGACTTATGACTACGATGTATCTTTTACTGTCCCCAGTTGTGAATACACAATCATTATTTCNTATTTCCAGCAGGCTCGGTCAATCTAAAGGCTGTGAGGGATATGCTAACTAGTTTATTTATTCCTCGTCGTTAATGGAGTTTGGAAATACAGCCTTCGAGTCGATGTGATCGTGCCTTCGATCATTTTACAGTTGTTCAGCGAGACGCGTCAATTCTTCTTGTCTTTCTTTTCACTTTACTTCCGTTTATTGAACATACAAGGATACAGTTTTCAGGAATGGGTAAGCAGCCAGTCCACGGACTGCCACTGAACACACAATGGGGAAAGTCAGGCCTTGGTGGTGGGATTCGAACACACATCCCGAAGTAATTCTTTGATGACGTTACCACTGGACCACCACCGCCCGATTATATGACTTGTAATCTTCGAAGTTTTTTTATATTCAGTTCTCAAATGCCTTTGTAATCTCATCGATGTACGCATGGTAACCGCATTTCACTTTACTTTACTTCCTCCCATCATATCACCTGACAACGCTGGATGTATATCGGCCTAGAATTTGTCTACCTTGAGTCCCTCTAACCCTATGACTTGTGTGGATGGACGCCTCGTGTTTGGTGACCAGGTGAGCTCACCGCGTTTTCACCACAGTTGTGCTTAGTTGTTGTTATATTTCAAAATAGGTTACATAGTTGTTTATTACACACCCTCGACTTTAGAAACGTGACCTCCCACTCGCTGTTTACACCGAGGTGTAATGAAAATTTTATTTGTATGCTAGTGATTCCTTCACGAGTCACTGAATCAATAGCATTCTACTGAGTTGTATCACCGTCATCTTCGTACAGCGACCGATACCAAACCTACAGCATATATATAAATTATTGTTCATCATTTCACACTGAAAGAGAACTACGTCTTCGCGGCCGCCACACTGCGACTCTTAATCCGCTTAGGTCGATAGGTGCGAACTAAGATGGGTCGAAACGCCTCGGCCACGTGGTTTGGCTCCATTGAACGTTAACCATCTAATTATTGATAGTCTTAATTATCCCATTATTCAGAGACCTGGTAATGCTCGCACTCTTTCAGACATGCGTCTGCTCGTGCAGCCAATATACCTTGTTCCACAGGAACACGTAAAAAATACTGTCAGCAGAAACAGAACTTTTATCTCATCTGCACATAAACGAAGTCACTAATTAAGGATGGGGAGCAAACGTGTTTTGCGAGAAGAGAAAGCGGATATCTATGATCAATACAGTCCAAATGTGCATTCGCTCATGCAGGTAGGAACGACAGTGCTCTTGGTTTGTTGCCATGTCCCACAGTGTCTCCGACCCACCAGTTACGCAGTCTTTTAGACCCCACTTCAGAAGATAGAAGACGCCAACTCGATCTAATCGCTGTTCTTTCATTTCTCGTTTCCACGTCATCTATTAATGAATTTATCCAGATAACTGGGAGGTTGAAACAACTTGTACTTGGGGCGCTATTTTGATAATCTATTTGGGTTGTGACACGCCGCTACTTAGATATCCATGCTTAATTCACTTTATCGTATTCCGATCAATAGCCGAGATGAACAGTCAAGCTGTTGTTTCAACCACTGGCTGCTGATAAAATGTATCACATCATACAAAGACACGTGGTAGCGCCTAGTTGCCTGATTCGTCCAGAGGAATTAAATAACTTCCTACCAGTTCCCTACTTCCGCTATGGAATGTTGCTTATGGTCACCCTCGCAAAGAACGAATCAATGCTCATTTGAGTACTAGGTTCGCTGTTAATGTCGGAATTATGAAGTGCACTCCAGTCTAACCTGCTTTTGTTCGCTATGCAATATAATTTGGCTCTGAAAAATGCGGCACATTTTTATTGCTACACATGAAATGAAGCACGACGAGTAAACCCCACTCATTTTACTCATTAAAACTGTCAACCTGATCCCTGGGACTTGAAGTGGAGAACTACATGAGAATCCAATAGAACAAGCGTTGTATTGAGCCGAAGGATAGCGATGATGCCTACCATCAAAACCTATTCGCATTATTATCAAACCAGGGTAGACGAGTAGCTAAGGCAACTTAGACAGACAGCACTGTTGTAATTGTGCTTCTTCTGGTTTTGATAAGGCTTGAGCGCGACAAAACGATTCGTTCAGGAAACCGCTTTTGTTACAGTTACAGATCCCGTAGCCGTTGATCGGAACAAGATTGTGTATATGTTGCTAACTATTCAAACCTCTCAAATGACAATTCGTCGTGTATATAGCAAATGAAGCGTGAACTGAGAAGCTCGGAAACACTGGACAGTTGTTCAAACCTCTGTTTTTATAACTTTTTTAAGTGTGTCTTGTTTTGCTGCTCAGTAACCTGATTGAACGATGCAGTGACTGAAGAGACTACCGATCCGAGCCCCCTCCCCAGATTTATCATCTCGACTTTATTCGGAAAGATCAATGGAAGGAATGTTTATAATCACTTATTTGTTTTTTTACACTGGGTTTGTAATGGATCATTCATTATGCGTAAATCAATGACTATGCTTGATTCGTCCGACAATCGAACAAACGCGTCATCAAAAGGGCTAGATGGAAGCTGCATTTAATGCGTTGCTTCATCCCTCGATGCTTAGTATGTCTGCTTCCTTAAATGTTAGGTATAGCTGTGAGATGGTACATGTCACGGTCCTTTTCAAAAACTTGATATCACACGCACCCTTAACGGTACTTCTATTACAGGGTTATCTCCGCGTTGTCAATCCTTGGACTGCAAAGTATGAGCGGTCTGTTCAACTGCTTCCGCCATCGACCACATTGTTCCAGAATTCAAGCAGTGTTTCATCAACATTACTGTGTGCTGTGCTTCGAAAGTGGTCCAGAGAACTTGTTCCGATCGGAGTGGCTGGTCCGCGGCATGGTTCTGTCGAACCACCATGCTTCACTCCACCTGAGGGCTGCATACCTGCGGCTTTGGATAACTCTCAATTCGAACTGACTTCTATACACCGTTCGCCTCTGTCTAGCGGTTCTGTTATGGTCAGTCTGGCTGATAGTGGTCGCACTCTGGTGATTGTGCCACTCACTACCCTGCAGCCCGATTGAGCAACACCCAACGCAACCGCGTGCATTACTCTCCTGACCAGCAGTTTCCCATTCTTTCTACTTCATCCCATTCACATACATGACATACTTCATCAGGTTGCATTTCCGCAGCTGTGACAAACAACCTTGGCTTGTGCAATGATTCATTCTTCTTGATACCCCCATTGGTCTACTTCACATTCCAGATTATTTTATATCAAGATGAATTGAACATATTCTCTTATCCCTTTATTCACCCACAGTTAGATTTCGTTTAATTGTCATTAACCATGAGTTTTATACTAGCTTGAGTCAGTTCGTCTTAGCAAACACTGTTTGAGAATAAGGTGCGCAATTAACAACTGATTAGATGTAGAATATGTCGTCTTCCAATCCAACTGCTTAGCAATGCGTCGAAGACATTGAAGCGCTTATAGCTGCCCATTCACAAATGGGATAAACCTGCATCGCGATATGGAACTGAAGTTTTCCTTGTACCGCGGTTGGAATAAAAGGATCAGCAAACCAATATGAAGGCAACCAGCGTATGTACCACACGACCATCTGATCGCATTCTCCTATTTCCGTCTAGTGAATCAGAACATCCACCTTATTGCTTTCATGTTTCTTTTCGGTACTTTACCTTCAAGATACATCAATATTCTTGCACCTTTAGGCTTTATTAGTTCTTCATTTCCACACCGACACTGGTTTGAACATGCCAATCTTCCCTTTACTCATTCATCTAAATGGGCAGACAGGAGTCGGCAACCGAAATCACCGCACGAAAGTGCACGGTTATTCGTGGTAAAAACCGAACTGAACTGATTCACACTAGCCTGGTCTTATGTGGGTTTGTACGCTCAATTAAATCACTAAGCGCGCAAATAAATGATGTCGACGTGCATCTATTGAGGATAAATGTTTAAATTTCAGTCAGTTCTTCGTTGGGTTTACTTGAAGAATTATCCAAGTCTGTGCTGATTTGGCGACATGATCAAGTTTAAATCAAATACACTGTTCCTATCTTCGTCATTATCGATTCAAATAAGCTGAGTGTCACTGAAGAGGACAGGAATCGTTGAATTTTGTCCATCCTAGTGTGAGCTACTTGATAGTGGTCAGATACGCGTCTTTCCGGAGTTTAGATCTTGGACTGGTCGACGGATGTCCACTGCTAGTGTGAGCGGAACTCGAGTCTAGTGAGTACATGGTTGTCCCATGAAGGTTAAATTATGAGTGTTGTTGGTTCTGAATCAGAATTCTGTTTTATTGTATTCCTCTACATCAACCAAATTTTTTATCTATTCAACACTGCAAATTTCACGAACATTTCGTGTTTGCTGACCTTCCTTTTGCTTTAGATCGGAAAGTATTCGTTTCAAAAAAGCTTTTGGGGTTGATAATTCAAAAGCTCACCACATCTCTGAGTGTACTCAAATGAACTATGGCAGTTCCCCTGCACAACACAAAAAAGAGAAAGCTGTTCACTCACAGATGTATGTACATTTTTCACAGCGTAGACAAGGCAAACTTTTGTGAGGAAAGTAGCTGGCGAATGAATCACGTTGCGGTCTTTTCTTTGTCCTTGTCCTTGAGCGATCGATAAAGCTGGCACATACCTTTTGCATCCGCAGTGGCCACGCCTACAAATTCAAGCTTTCCAGCGTCACTATTCACGCGTGTACGTTTCGTATTCCGCAGTAGTTGAACGAAAGCCATGTGGTTTACTGCTTGGAAAAGAAAAAGACACAAGTTGTGTTACTGACCACTTATTTAATGAATGACCTATGCCGAGGATTCCGGCATTGCTGAACCACAATTTTTCCCTGTACATATGTCCCACATAAATTACGCGATTCGATCTCTAGAGATGCTCCAGCCAGCACCATGACGCAACCAAAAAGAGAATAATGTGTACAAGATGCTTCATCACATTATTGTTCTCTTCAGAATGAACCTGTACAGAAATTGATCAACCTCGTGCTTCGTCTGTGTACTGGTGACGAAGATACATTTTCTCGTTTCCGAACTACTTTCACTGTTATGCTGTTATACTGTATCACAAGAAGCAAAATGTTTCTTCATTGAATTGCGAATCTCATGCAAATACAAGCTTAACAGTTCTATAAAATGCGTGACTGCATGCAGGTTGATCTGAGAAAACGTATTTGCTGGCGAAATCATGTGATCGCTGACAAAAACACTAGACGATTGTTTTGGCCTTGTCGGGATTCATCGGCAGTGCGTAGATTTTTTTGTCACGTTTCTAAATGGCTAAACGTCGGATTGGGAATGTTTGGGAGCTACTCTGTGATCAGGAAACTGCTTGAGGGTATGGGTGCAATAATTAATTTAATATAGCCTTGTTTTAGTAAATGCGAATTCGAAGACAGTGTATGATGCCGGTGAGAAATCGATGATTTCCCAGAAAGTGGAACCTAAATGATCAATGGGCAATCGTGTTATTTCTGAACTCCCGTGGGTTAAACCAAGAAAATAATTACTGATTTGGGATGTGAAACAGTGTTAAAGAAATGTGATGCTAACTCACCCGGTTCAATGAGAACACTGTCTTTCCGGTCCATGGCATCTGCGCTCGTAGATGTGTGTCTGTTGGAAAAAAGGATGAAACCTTGGATGTATAGAAACATACGTCCTTGTGTGTTAAATAAACAATCAAAGAATTCTCAAGGATCAACTTCAGGATAACGATTAGTGGTTACTGTTGTGATGGAAGGCCGTACAAAGAGAGTCCTGGTTAGCGACTGAGTCAAGAATGAGGCTCAGATGCAGCGGCGGGAAGTGCCTCGCGAGACTGTTGACTGCCACGAGCGAATCGACAATTACAGCCCAACAGACGATCCGCAGCTAACGGGAAAGATACCCACCGAACGCCACAACGTTGGAGCTGCCGATCAACGCAGCGCCGCGATCGGGTCAAACCAGTCGGAATGGCACGCGGAAGAAGAGGCAACGTACGTGCAAGTGCGGACCAAAACCAACAAGGAATGACCCACAGAAAAAAGCATGAATCATCCCGCCACGCGGTCGAGAATTGACTTTATATAATCGAACGCATACACTGTTTGTTTTCGAACTGAATCAATAGAAGTTTTTCCCCAGCCCGCTCGCCTTCTCGTTACACTGCTGTCAGCGCAGAGAGTTTCAAGGGATGAACACCGACGTGATGCAAAAAATTTTATTGTTTTACGGCACTTTTTGATTTTCTTTATTACACACCTTAGTGTAGTGAACAGCAGACGGGGTAAACCCCAAAGTCACGAGGACCCGCTGTTCAGTGACGCACTCGGGACTTGAAGTGGCGAGCCACATAAGGCCCTTCTAGGATAGGTGTGGTATTGAACGGGACGACAACAAAGCTACCTACCACCAAGGTTGGGCTCGAACCCCGTACTACGGGGTCCAAGCACGCCGGTGACAGCGACTAAATCACCACCCTGAACGACCCATCCCGTTTGGCCGTATTGAGTATGATGACCACATAACTCATTAGCCTATAGGAGAACCAAATGGATTTTACTTGTGACTTTGCTTAAGCCAATTTTACCGGAATATAGCGCATTCTAGATGCCATGACTACAGTGACGCAATCGCCACCAGAGTCATGCCATCTGATTAACGGACATGTCTACTTGAGAGAACCAGGTGGTTAGGAGATCCAGTCGCATGAACCATGAATGGAATCAGTCACTGCGTTCGAGCGATAAGACCGTAATTTGCCCCACAGGCCTCAACCTAACCGTGAAGAATGCTTCTTAACATTTGATTGATGAAGTGAATTTCGGGGGTTTGGGTTTCAGATATACTGAGTAAGTATAGCGTGTGATAAAAGGACCCACCTTTTCCGAGAAACTGGCATGTTGGATACCTCGGCAGACATCGTTTTATCTCCAACTAGGTGTCGGCATAGCATTTTGAGCGAACCCAAAGTTTGGCATAACTGCTCTGGAACTGCTAGACTGACCGGAACCGAATGTCCACTTGCAATTTTCTTACCCACCGTAACCATTTCGGTTAAGTCCATAAGCGCAAAAGGGCGTTCCGTGCCATTGTTTCCATTGGTGCTTCGTGAACCGGAATCGCCGGTTGCAGACGATGAAGAATTCAAAATTGTGCGCCAATGTCGTAAAAGACTGTCGTGTTCTGTTGACAAGTTGGAATATATAGAAAGCAAATGGTCCAGTTCAACAGCTAATGCCACCGCTTCCGCCTGCAAGGAAGGGGCGACGGGGAGAGCTTGAGCAGTCCTTTAAAAAAAAATGTGATGGGAAAAGTGAAAACAAAGATGATTCATTACACACCAAGCTTACTTTAAGGAACAAAGCACTTTACCACAAATTCGAGCCTGTGAACAAATTTCACCCAACTCTCCGTGGGTTTTCTCTGAGGAACGTTCAGTCAATCTACAAATATCAGAACCGATAATGTCAAAACCGTAAACCGAGTAGGAAATTCTATCTTGAGAGTCAATTGATTGTCCTCTTACGAGCTAATCGACAAAACCAATTGGACCGAGCAAGCTCTGGCCAGGTATTTTCCACAAAGCAAAACGTTGGAAGTAGCCTTAAAACCGTGATTGTTATGCGTGTTGTTTATCGCTCGACATTGAAGTGAAAACTTCACACTGAATCTGTGCGACATCATGGGCTTGAATAGTACTAACTGGTGTGCATGTGTTTCCATCCGCGAGTGGGTTCAGTTTAATTTATTGGTGTCCTATCACAGCCGCACGTAGTACTATACACTAACATGGATTTTAGGCAAACTGTTAAAAATTAAATACGGAAGTAATTAACTAACCGTTTTGGTCCAGGCTTACGGGTATCCGACGACAGCGAGACGTTGTGTTTCAAAGAATTAAACAGTTTGTCGATAGCTTCTGAACAGGCGGAAACTTCATTCGGCTCCAGATATTCCTTGGGCAAATGTTCGAACAATGGATTACCCAGCTAGAAAAAAAGTGCAACAAAAAGAAAGATTGATTTACCTTGTTTTACAGAAAATGAAAACAGGTTTCCATGAGTAGTGCTATTCGTGATGTATGGGAACGAAAGACAACTCGTAATTGGATGCAAAGTAGCACAATATATAGTGAAACAATAAAAATTTTATTATTCTATTTCTACATTAAACGATATGATTATGTCGAGTCCCCAGTTTAGTTCAGTTTGAACAACCATTAACCATGAATCTTCGTATGACGGTTTTGGTTGCTGTCTTTAGTCCGACCATTTGGATGAAGAATACGAGAGAGAAAAAGGAAAATTGAAAGTGGAGTCGAAAAGAAAATGGAGAAGTTCAGTGGTCTAAGGTTGCGAAGAAATTGAGGAGATGCACGAACGCCACTGTTTACGACACCCAGCCATATCGCTCAGTGTCTCTAACCATCGGTTACGATCATCCTGAGGTCCCCAGCCAGGAAGACTAACAGGACCTATGTGACCCAGTTTCCTGGTTAGGGTTTTCATACCCTCGTGCCAGGTCTTAACTTGACCACCCTTGGCATTTTTCCACTCGTTATCTGCTTCGGCGAACATCGCTCGCCGTGGTAACCCACTTGGTGACATGCGTAACACATGTCCCAACCAACGTAATCTATGGAGGTCGACCACCTGCTCCAGTGGGCGACCGCTGATACCCAAATCTCTGCGTCTAGCCTCAGTATTGCTCGTCCGGCTACCCCACCAGATTCGTGCAATGCTGCGTAGACAGCGGTGTTCAAACACCGACAGTTTATGTTTATCCTGTTTTCACAATGGCCAAGATCCTGCGCCGCATAGCAGAACTGCCGTAGCATACACTTGACCCTTCACAGACAGCCGGATGTTACGACGGCGCCACAGATGTCTCAAGTTGGCAAATGCCAACTGAGCCTTCGTTATGAGAGCTGACACTTCATCCGTGATACGTCCACCGGGTGAGATGTAGCAAGTAACAAACCTTCTCGGCTTGCTCTATTACTTCCCCGATTAGAGTGAGGTTGGGTGCTAGACCAACTCAATTTTGTAGCAGCGTTTTACACTTTGAAGGTGCAAAACGCATACCGAACATAGCTACGCTGGCGCTCAAGCTATCCAGGAAAGTTTGCAACTTACATGCATCTTTACTTAGCAGCACAGTGTCGTCTGTATACTACAGATTAGACAGTCCGAGCTACGAGAACACACTACCCAGATACAGGAGCTTTAGAGTTGCTACATGATCGATGGAGAAGTACTGATCTTAGAAGAATGATGATGATCAAATTATTGAACAATCAGCTTAGAGGGTAATTCGAAAAATAGGCATCAGTTAACATCGACGTCGTCATTTTAGAACAGGTCCGATTATAAAATGTACCCTGAGAGACCAAATAAGTACAACTTTATAGTAACCGTATTTTCCAACTAATTACTTCAATTCTCGACAGTATTCAGTTTAAACCAAGTCCAAAGTTGTTATGCACACGTAAGCCATTATGTGGACCTTATTTTTTTCAATTATAGGCGCATATCTCGCTCGGTAAATTTACCATGACCAGCGTCACACATGAACAGTTTTGGTTGTTGTTCACATCCGTTTGGTTTTCCGCCTCTAGCCGTATTTGCCACCAAATCGCATAGGCAACTTAGCAAAAACCGGTTTGCGTTCCGAGTCCAAGCAGGTAAACCAATACGAATGGCAGTCTTTCACACATCCTTTCGAAACAGGAATGCCATGCACATACTGCCAGAAGACTTTTAACGCTGCATGCGCCAAACTATCCATGAAAAAGATGAAGCACATGCTGGCACAAGACTGTTTTTGGTTTTGCAGTGATTGTATGAAGACTCCGGTGATAAAATACATTAT
>UZAN01049094.1:1461-12926 GCA_900618425.1 Echinostoma caproni | reverse complement strand
TTGAATACTTTAGTTCCGGTGTCGAACTTACGGAATTTTTCTAACTTCATTGATATTTCGCTGAAAATTGGGAGGCCTCTAAGGAGTACAGCACGCCATTTCATTCGCTCTTAGATAAAGAATATACAACTACGGGGTATTTGTTTTCTTTCTGTGATGCGATGTTTGGCACACCGATTTTGGTCTCCTGGCTTTTGTGTGGTCAAACATTTATGTACATACTTGTATTATGACATAGTTTCTTGTTGTTTTCCGTCTTCACATTTGTGTTTTCGTTTTGATCAAAGTGTAAACGCCCTATGGGATTTGATAAACGAAGTTTTTTTCCCATAATAAAAATTTGAATTGGATGAAAGAAAACTACCGTTTTCATGTTTCACTCTCGCATGGACTGTCATTAGTGTATGTTCATATAGGTTTTCAAATTTCTTTCAAATTTTTCTTCATAGCCTGTTAGTTTCTTGTGAGTGGTATGCCAGTATGTTTAATCACACTTTTGTGCTATCTTGTCCAGCTGAACTGGGTATGAAAGTCTCTGACCGTTGTACGATTGAAGCAAACGCCAGATGCGTGTATCCGCCTATCGCTCATCTTTGGTGGTCTAGTTTCACATCGGCCGATAAAAGACAGAGAGACAGATTGGAGGGATAGTTCTGTTTCACCTTTCATCCTGGGCTAATCGGATGAGAGAATCAACCATTGAGAAGAGTCTATGGGTGCGTGCATAGTGGCGTTTAATCGCCAGCTCTAAATGATTTCCAAATTCGAACCGTGTGCTATGTTGTCTCCGGATTCCATTTCTTATACTTTATTTTTGCTTCACCAGACCAACCGCACAATCGGTGTCTTAATGTTGTTCACTTCAAACGCATCTTTCATAAATTGGAAATAATTATTTTGCCGAAACGAAGTCGAGCTCGGTCACTGGTTATTTGCCCCGGATGAATTGCTGTTCTATTCCCAGTGAGATTCACAGGGGAATTTTTCATGACCCCCCCCCCGACAACTGAATTTCCTTACATCTGTTCAAAACACCTCTGAATGATCTCAATGGACCGATCGTTAATCGGATTGTTAAACTACATAATCGAATCCATTTGTATCTCTTTTATTAAGTGATACAACGAACCCGGTTAGAATCAAATTGTAAACTGGACAGGCTAATCTGGTTGCATGAGGAATGTGGCGTAGTTGATATCGGGGAGCTTGTTCGTCATTGCCAGCACAGAATGTGACGTTGGCTCATGGCGCGTCCGATTGTAAGAACAGGGGATTAAATAAGTTCGGCTGTTTTTATTTCTCTGGGACCTATTTGTCTTGCAGTTTTTTTAGCGAGGGACACACGAGCTCCATGTATGTCTGGCTTTAATTAATGTGAATGAAAAGTAAATGAGATGATTCAATCATACTAATCGAGCGTAGCAATTGTGGTTTCTTCATTTCTCATAGAATGAGTCAAATTGAGTAGGTAACCAAAAAATCGGACAATTATCATTTGGATTTGAACGAGAAAATTTTCGTTATTACGCTTTGTTGTCAATACAATACAACTGTTCCACTAAATAGCAGCTAGTAATGACCGCCAGAGTTTGGATTGGATGATAGATGGGAACAAACACACCGTGAGTGAGTAATGAGCCATGCACATACTGACCGTCCGCTTACATTGTACGGGGTTCAAATGGATCATTGGTGATCGATTAAAAAGAGGCAAGCTCAGTTGCGTTTGAAGACACCAAGTGGTCAATCAGGAGGGATTCTGTGTGTTTGTCCTGGTGGCTTCTGTTCAGTCACAGATTTTTTACTTCGCTTTTTTCCAATTGTTGGTGAGAAGGTGGTTCTGTTTTTTTGAGAATATGCCGAAAGAATTAAGCATAGGTCTGAATGATGTAATCAAGCCGAAGGATGGCGACTTTTACTTGTCTGTGGTTCACAGCATAGTCAATTTATCGACGATTAAAAGTACCCTAAAAAATACAACCAGACAAATACGTTTTCCGTATTTAGTTGTTTTTTGTTTTTAGAATACAAGTAAATAAACAAAAGTTTTCGCATTTGGTAATTCTTAATCAATCTTTAGTTTACTCGTGATCTGTCTTCCGTGATTGGAGAAACGATTGATGGTTATCAGACAGCAACCGGAAACAGATTGCCGAAGTACAGTTTCCGCTGCTGATGTGGGAAAATTGTGCCCCTCGCCTATAAACGAACTCGGTGACCTAATGAAATTCACTTCACTAATCAACAGCCGAGGACAGGATGATGGCAGGCAGACCCTTTCCCATAGCCTGTTTTTATATTATAAATTTAATGAGCGTTTTCTTGCTCGTTTTTTTTTAAAATTCAATCATGAATATGCGAAAGTTCAATATACTCATGAAACTATCCACAAGATTATTGTTCGGATAAGTTGTGATAGACTGGATTACATTGATTTGTTGTCGTGTATCTCAGTAATCTCGTTATCGATTTTCATGTGGTCAACGCAGTCTAATGAGCATGTTGTGGTACTTCTGATTCCAAAAGTTACTTCCGGAAGCAAAATTGTTTGCCTTATTTTTCTACATTATTGGATTATTCTCGTTGTCGCGATTTATTTTTCATTGATTGTGATTGCTGTTCGGACTCGGAAAATTAATTCTATGCCTTGTATGTATTAGGTTTATATTGTGGAAATTGCTTTTGCCACGTGATGACAATTTACTCGGAGTGTTGCTACAAGTTGCTTTACGGCAGTCGGACATGTGAATTGCGTCTAAATTTCATTTCCAAGGTAGTCCGAACATATACAGCTAAAATAATCGTACCGCCATTCGCAATATATGCTCTCTTCGCCCGCGGTGTGTTATCGAGCGGCTCCACTCAGAGGTACGCATGACCACACCGGCAAACCGCACTCGCTAATTTTCACACGAGAATAAAATTTCCCTTCTTGTTACGACATCTTTTATTCCGAGTCTTCAGCAATGTTTCCGGGAGAAAACAACCGATTGTTTGAGTATACGCAGATCCGACACGAAACGGTCTCTGTTGCCCAGAAGCCACTACACCAGCACCTTGTTTACAGCTTGAGTTAGCTACTTTGAAAGATCAACCGCCACTGAAACTGGGGGAAACAACCAATCTGATGATGGTGTTCCAGTGGCCCGTATACTTGCGTTCTACCTGTGAGGTCCTGCTGGGTTCTCTCCTCAGTTGAATCGATATATTCATACTGCTGTGAATCAAGTTGAAACAGTGCTTTCGAACTTTTCTTTTCACTTTCACTTTACATGACAGATTTCACTATAAAATCAAAGCAAATCTTCCATCACTCTCATATATATTTTTTGTTGTATTGACATGAGAGGGCGACACTTTAAACGAGTTTGTTTGCCATCTGGTGTTCCCCAAACTGTTATCACACACTCATGTTCCTGGTTGGGGTATATGTATGTACGTATTTCAAACAGTTCTGTGATTAGGCGCTATACCTACAAAAAACATAGTGGAAACGGTTCTATTAAACTGAAATTACTCTATCCTGCTTTGTGGGCACCATATTGCCAAGTTGCGCACTTCATAACAGATAGCCTTCTTTGGATTTGTTATCCGAGTGGTTGACTAGCCGAAACCACGGCCAACCTAGCGGTGCCATGTTTGGTTCGCCACACCAACGGCCGGTGCTTAGGTTGCCGGGTTTCAGCACTGAACAGTAGGTATTCGTGACTGACTTTTACCCCGTCTGCTGTTTATCAGAAGAAGTGTAATCCAGAACAGTGAGAATGCAGTGAGTGCTTTAGCCTTGCATATTTGGTGTCTGCATTGTTTATTAGAGGAATTTCACCTGATTAAGACATTGCCAAACTGGTCAGGGAACCCAGTACACCACACGGTCCAACTGGGCCTGTGAGCTTTGCTGATACACTATCTTCAATTCATTTTTCTCACCTGTTTGTTTTTGACTGAATTTATTAAATAATGATTCGGTTTAAAAGATGGACGTTTTAGTCACCATAATAAGATACATTGTTAGAATTTACCGTTCTTTTTCCAATAATGTGAACATATTTAGCAGTTTATAAAAACGGATTAGACTGATGTTAATATTTAAGTATTGTCCTTCTTCTATCCCCTCTTTTAATATTTACCGTGTTAAATTGAACTTAAACCTATGAATCCTCTAACAGACAAACCCTATAATCTGAGACCTTACTGTTCACAAGCAATGAAACAAATCAAGACGATTTAACGCTCGAAAAGTTTCCTGATAGTAGCAAAATCAAGAGAATCACTTGGTTTATTCATAGCAAAATTACTACACCACCCACACAATTGGGATTGTTTACCCCTACATTTTTTCCCCGATAGCTTTCTTTTTGCCCACTAAATTTCTCTTTTCAATCTCGCATTTGCTGCGCACACGTCGATCGCTTCAGTGTATTCCCCTCGTTCAGACACTCATGAATGCTTGAACGAGCCTCGTCATCTAACCGAGTTTTACTGCTTTTCTGTCCAAATTTAGTTCAGTCACTCACGGATGAATTCTCCAGTAGTGGGGACAGTCCGGAGGAGTCTGGAATGGAAAGGCGCTCGGTAAAGGACAAGGCAGATCGTGATTTTGATGGTAAGCATACCCGTCTATGTTCAGCGTGAATGAATTCCGTTTTTCCATGTCAGTTTCCCATAATAAGAGAAAGGAAGTTAGCTATATGTATATAAATATAGTTTGTTCATTTCCAACAAATGCGACTGGACTTACGTTAAACCCTTTTATGGTGAGTACTAAGGCAACTTTCCGTCTGAGTGTCTGCGGGCGTCATTCGATTTATATTCATACTACTTGATATGAAATCAGTAGTTGAACTCTACTTCACTAAATCAGGTCAGTTCGGGAACGGCAACTAAAAAAGGGGATTTGCCAACAGCCTATGTTCGTTATCATGATGAACTTCATGAATAATTTTGAATCAATTATTCCATTACTCACATTAACTGATTTTGTCCCACTAACCTCTATTGGTTGAAATGTTCAATTTCTTGTCTAAGGTCCTTTATTCTAACTATGCAACTACATTTTTAACAATCGCATGTTGCGATTTCGTGTTATTTTATTTTGTAGCAATAATATGAAAATCACTACTCTTTTCAGTAAAAGTAGGGACTGCTCACATTTTTTTAAACTAAAATGAAAGGACATTACATAATTGCATAGATTTCCGCGTGTAGTGTTCGAATATTATACCGTGTTTAAAATTTTACCGATAAACACGTTCATTTCCGTTGTTGATACAGATTACTCAACTGTCTCTCATTCACAAGATTCTTCGATAACAGTATATCACCGACATACCAGTGTTACATATCTATGTATTACTATACATCATTCATTTCATTCTGGTTCGATAACACACACAGAATGATTTGCCTCCTCATAATCGGTTTCAGATTACGTCCGCGTGTATGATGGTTTGGCTAGATACCGCAAAAGACAATGCCGTTATCTGAGTTTGGGTCGCAGTGTCTCGGTACAGAAAGTTATTGAACTCTCCCTAAAGGCATTCCAATTGCCTCCAGACGAAGCAAAAGATTACTGTTTGATTGAACTAAACGAAAAAGGTAAGCGTGACATTTACTACTACTACTAATACCATTACTAAACTTTTCCTGTACACATGATATATAACGCATTTATGTACACATATTCAAGTATTGTGGTGACCGAATGAGCACGTAATTGGTACACACTTGCTCAGTTTACTCTCTCTCATCTCGACACACCCAATCCACTCCTAATGCGTGTAGTTTGCGATTCTCTGTTAGGATGTATGTAGCTACTCAGCAAAATGATGACAGTTTTACAGGTGCATTTTGCCCTCCTGTTTTATCTTGTTCATGGGAAATAAATGTTGCATTTTTGATTTCCTGGTGAACTTGGGGTCTGTGTACAATATGCGCGCGTGCCCGTGCCTACCTGCGTGCTCCGGATTTAACGGAACATTCACAAGTGCTTGCTTGCGCGATGAACCTTTGGTGTTTCGCTCGGTGTCGCCTACTCGCTTCAATGATCCCATCTGTCTATTCTCAGTAGTTGATCGATGTATAGGACAAAGCGAGCTAGTGAAACAGCGGACAACTGAAAATGAATGAGTGGGTGCAGATTATTCTTCGCTGATTATATTTCCAACAGTGCTTGGACATCCGAATGGTGACAGTTGTGTACTAAATTGTCCGCGTCTTTTTTGGAGCGGCCAATGCATGAGTGAACAATGACAATGTGCGCCCTCGTGTTCTTCAATTCCACGTCCTCAGAGGTGATTGTGGTGGTGACGATTTTACCGAACAGAAACCGCTGTGTGTTGCAGCTGCATTCAGGTGGCTATGGTTTTGAAACAGAGAAGGAAAATCATGCAGCGGTCAATAGATCCGGATGAGCGGTAACCGAAGAAGAAATCATGTGCTCAAATTGCGGTATACACGAAATTTATCCAATCAGTTTTACATGTACGAATCCACCGTTATATATATATATATCTTTAGGTACACCGCTGATGCAACTACGGGTTAGAAGAACGTGACAAGAACAGAACAAAAACCAATCGGCTTTGGGTGGGGGATAAACAACTTTTTTGTTTGCTGCGTGCAATTTCTAACTTTTTGTTATTTCACTTTTGGGATTTAAAAAACAGTATTGGGATCTTTGATGATCCGTAAAAAAGAAATCCGGACTCGTAAAGCACAAACTATGCCATCCATTTCTGTAAAATAGAGAAAATATGGTGTAAATGTTTTTCAACGAGGAACGGGAGGAGGCGGGGGATACAAAGTCATGAGGCTGGCAACTACCTTCAAACTGGAATGAGTGTCCGACCATCAACAGTGAACAAAACAAGTGTTCAGTTTTGTTGGCTTATTATTAAATTGTTTTGACTCTTCGAACTACGACAGTCGTTGGACAAATAAAATCAAAACAATATAGAAAGCAAAATAGATACCCCCGTCCCGCAAGCAATTACGTTATCGAGAAGGGGGAGGCTTATGCCCGATATGAGTTCAGGCTTATCACTAACTGAAGCCTATGTGGATAAGTTATTGAGAAAGAAAGTCGACTATTGTTTTACCTGTATTGATATTCAAGGATTCCGTGACTCGAAGAAAACAAACAGTGAATGGGTGGTTGGTGACCACATCAGACAGAGCAGCATGGTACAGTGTACGTAAGTCATGTGACAGATCTCAGGGATAAATAGACTTGTCACATGATTCAAGGGTGAGAAGGGGGAGTCAAAAGGTTGCAAAACAATGAAAGGATCGGGGTTGGAATGGATTTTACATCCAACCGGCGTTCGTATGCTCAAACAACGAAAAAAGCAACTGTACCATTGTCATGCACCCTTTGTTTTACTCCGTTCGATTTCCAGACGGATCCGAGCATAGTTTGCACACCGCGGCCTCGTTTAAATCGCAACTGCAATATGAAACTCGTCGACCGCAAATCATTCTTCGATTTCGCGAGCGCCTCGCAGACAAGGAATATATTCAAGTCTACCCGGGAGCTATAGGGTGAGTTGTAATGATGACTGATGAACTGATGAGGAGCATAACAGATGTTTAACAGTTGTGGCTGTTTTTTCACGATACTCTGAGTAGTGTTGGTGATGCCGATATTTTTACTGTTTCAAACGATGCAAGAAAGCAACGGATAAACTACGATATAGACAGCGACTACATGTGCGGCGGTGTTGGCCACCATCACCTTGCCCCCAGGCGATCGTTGTGTGTGCGTATGTGTGTGAATTCCGCCAACACTGTCCGATTTTCCCCATTTCCGTATATCAAATGGTAACCCTTTGGTTGAAGTTTTCTGCCTTCTTGTTAAATTGTTCGTACAAATTTATATTCAATGGAAAAGAGTAAAAAAAAATGAAAAAATATATGTAAATGTTGAGAAAGACAGTTGTTCTTAAGATCACAGAATGTAGGCGAAAATATGTTTTCGGTGAATTCCTTTTCAAGCCTTTAGAGTCACATTTATATGAGACAATTTCAATAGGGTCAAACCGAAAAGTGGTTGAGTCATGTGTTTGGCAATGAGTCCGAGAGAAGTTTCTTCGTTTTACATGATCATATAAATGTGCGTTTATAGCTGAATGAGTGCACGCGAAATTGATGGCCATATATGTCTTTTTGTGTTGATGAAATGGAGAAAGGGAAAAGGATTTTTTTACATTGGCAGTTTATCTTTGTTGTAACAGTTGTTATTTTCACCCGAGTGACAAATGAAGGAACGGTTTGGTACGCCGTTCCCTCCATAAATAGAGAAATCTGATTCCAAACCAAATAAAGAATAGTTTAATTCACCTTTGTAAAATGCTTTTGGGACAAGTTTAATCACACAATATTCATCAAAACCCATGGGAAATTGTGTTATTGAAACAGAAACGAAACGAACTATTGCTTCCGTTCTGTGTTTTGTTAATTAACTTCGTAATCCAGTAAAATATGGTTGTGATTTGAAGAGAACAATGATGGCAGTGCACCGTAGACTTTGAATATAATAAAATTATTTCGAGACTTATTCTTAAAAAAATCCAAAACTCATTCACTTATTTAGAATATCCAGCTTGGATTAGCCCATTCGATTGTTCAGAGGCACCAGGCACTCTTCATGGTCTTCATTCACTTATCTTCACATACCATCATTTTTGTTCCCGTGTGAACAGTCACAAATCGGTTGTGTTTCGCGTCCAGTCCATGATTCGTTTGCCCCCCCCCTCTCTCATATTGTGGATCAGTTTTGGAAATGGTTTTTCACTCCACGATACATTTTCTCAATCCATAAAAGGCAGCTGTTACACATGCGAATGGGGCCGAGTTGCTTTGACCCAGGGTAACGCTTTATTCGACCTTTTCGAGTTGACAACTTGCACTTAGTACTTTGGGCAACAAATAAAACGTGATAGATTGGAGGAACGAGAGCACATGGGCAACTAGGACCAGGTGTATGATGTCTGTGTGAACAGGTGTGTGGTGAACACAGTCAGGAATTTCATCTTTTTTTAATCTGATTTGATTTTTCCGAAGCCAAGTACTCGTTGGGATGTGAGGAGAAACTTGGAGCACTTTGTGATGCGAAATATTTCACTGTCTCACGACTTACTTACTCCCAAACCTGGAAATAAGGCTGTGTCTGCACACGAGAGTTCTGTCGAATTTCTTATTCCGCTTTTGCCATACTATTTATATATATAGCTTGAATTCTATTTGCTTTCTTTCAGCTGTACGCAGAGCATTGATTTGGAGCGTGTAGTGATGATCGCCAAATGAGCATTCTCAACACACGCGGTCGACTTATTCGGGACGATGATGATCCCACTCGCAGCGGGTACACTTTACGATTGAAGGTCCATGAACTTCACTAGCCCCTTATTTATGTCGAGAGGACCACATGTCAAAACTGAACTCCGTTTATTGATTTTGTATGNCATGCATATTGCATCTCAGTTTGATTGACTGAAGTGTCAACCCGTTCGGTGTTGTTGAGAAAAATCACATTTGCATTTTTTTTTAAATTTAACCCGATTCTCTTCGCAGGCAATATACCGATATTGATCTGTTACCTGTCTCCGTTCCCATAACTCGGGACACCACGTCGCACGATGTAATTAGCTTGGCCCTACGCCGTTTTGGACTTGAAGTAAGCATCGTTGTGTCTGACACTGTCTTGACAATCTCCAAAAGGCTTACCGGTCAGTCTTTCATTGCATGCCCATGAATGAACAATTTTCTATCCCCTACACGTCAAAATGTAGTATTTTGAGGAGTCATTCCAGTTCACTTTATCATGATGATTAGCTTGAGCTGTCAGGAGGGAAAGAACTGTTTGTAGCGTTTCAGATACATGAAAAATCATAGTCAGTAACGTTTTCATAATTTTCACACTCTGGTATTTACTGGGAGGCAACAGCCCCATTGTATCTTGACCGCTATAAACTCTCCTCATTCCTAATTTACTAATCTCTATAGAGTTTATTAAAGAAATCACCTAAATTGATATGGAGCTCTGAAAATGGTAGAATATAGTCTAATTATGTTTTATGATCCACCGGTGTCCAAACGGATTATTATATATCATTTAGCTCACAATGACCTGTCTAACGGTCCAAGTTATGCAGCAAGCACCCGGATACAGTTTGCGTACACGGACGTTTGCACCTCTGTGTGTCATTCTGGAGAATGAAGTTTGGTCTCTGTTCTGTCATCGTCTTTTTTGTTTATTGAACACTTTTAGGGCATTCCGTCCCAGCTGTGATTCTGATCTTAAAAATTAGCTCCCTCGTTCCATCAGTCCAAATAGGCCACGCAACAACGTAACAGAACTCCGACCGCCTTGCTGTGTGGACGGCCTTGTTTCGTTTGTGTGCACCTCTGATCATACAGAGGGCATACAGAAGGTTCGGTTGGCATTTGCCAACTTGAGACATCTGTAGCGCCGTCCCGAGATTCGGCTGTCCGTGAAGGGTCAAGTATATGCTGTAGCAGTTCGGCCAGTACCGTTAATCGGTACAGAGTCTTGGCCATTTCGAGAACACGGTAAAAATAGTTTGTCGGTGTTGGAACATCGGCGTCTACATCGCATTGCACGAGTCTGATGCGGAAACCAGACGAGCAATGCTGAGGTTAGACGGCGAGCTTAAGATAATCACGGTCGTCCACTGGAGCAAATGGTTGATCTTCATAGATTACGCTGGTTAGGACATGTGCAGCGCATATCACCAGATAGGTTTCCACTGTGAGCGATGTTTGCAGAGGCAGGTAGCAGATGAAAAAAGGTCAAGGGCGGTCAAACTAAGACCTGGTATGACGGTATGAAAACCCTAACCAGGAGACTGGATCAAATAGGTCCCAGTAGAATCCTTAGATGGGGACCCCGAGATCACCGTCATCGCTGGTTAGAGACACTGAGCGATATGGCTGGGTGTCGCAAACAGTGGTGCTCACGCATTCACTCATTATTCTTGCAAACTCAGTCTATATGAATTAACTATCTTCCCTTTGCCTCTGCTCTCTCAACATTCCGATCTTCATTCTGCTCTTTTATCCAAATGTATGGCCAAAAGACAGTAACCAAAACCGGCGCATGAAAGTGTACAGGTAATGGTGGTAAAAACAGAACTGAACTGAACCCTCCATATTGTCATTCATTCATCCAAATTTTCATCACATTCTGCCTGGATACTAAGTCACGAACAATGAGGACATAATCCGATTTCGAAGTTTTGTATTTGAAGTTGATACTCTTCTCAATTACACAATCTGTAGTATGTTTTTCAAAGTAGACAGAGCACCGACAACGATTCTCGCTCATCACATTGTGTTTTATACAAAATGTGTGCCACTAGTCTGATGTCCTGAACTCTTTTGGATAGCACCCAAAACTGGCGCGTGAAAATGCATGTTGATGGTTGTAAAAACCGATTATATAT
>UZAN01049093.1:7134-22815 GCA_900618425.1 Echinostoma caproni | reverse complement strand
CGATTAAATCCAATGTGTGACGTAAAAGTTGAGCACAAAAAAATGTAGGACGGTCGAAATTTGAAGGCCCCGCCCGTTGTCGTCGGTTGGACGTTATTCAGAATTCAGGGATTGTAGTCGACACCCCTACGTGAACTGTCAGCGGTTAACCGATCCAGTTATCGCCCCTAGTCTAATCAATTCTTATCGGACAATTTGGTGGGGAAACACTTTCCTCGACTTTACTGAAACTTTAAATTGTGTACACCATATTTATACCAGATGGGAAGTGAAAGTTAACCAATTCGTGTTTTACAGAAGTTCCAGGTCAACGATGCACTACAGTATTTCTTGTGGGGTTTCCAATTGGTGACTCATCAAATGGATGAGCAAGTAAACCGTGTGCATACGCGTTTTATTTCTCATAAACCGCGGAGCATGAACTGCTAGCGCGGTTCACCAATGCTTGGTCTATTCCCACCGGAGATTGGATCATAATAGCAAAACCAATGGATAGATAACAGAGAGCAAAATGACGGGGTTTTCTTTCAATTATTCACTCGTAACTGCTCTTTACAACGGATATTTCATTAACTCACATCAAAGTCAAGCGGTTGGGCTAATTAAAATGGTGACCTGGAAGTCTTGAGTTCGCACCGGGCCACCGTCTTCCATCATCCACATTTGTGTGTTTCTAAGGCAGCTCCTTTCGAAAAGTTGACTCTGCATTTCCATACTCAACACACAAAAGAGAAAATTAAAAAAAGACATTAAAAAACTAAACTGAGGCTGGATAGCTCTCAATGATAACATCTTTTATTGTTCCTGTTTTTTTTAACAAGTAGGTGCACAAGATCAAGGGACATTCCAAAAAACGGCTCGATAATGTACACGACGAGAAAAAAACTATCCTAAAACTTTACGACAGATCCCGATTTAACGGGTTCGATTGAGTGAGTGATGCTGGACTAACATAATTTTAAATTACAGAATAATCCCATTGTAACACCAGAACACAAGTCCGAAGGTGAACGATTGTTTTCGAATGATTCATAATCGTGCCTGTACAGATCATATAAAGGGTTTGTTGTTGGTGGGGCCACATTTTCACGCTGGGTCGAAGGGTCATTCGGGATGGTGAGAGGGGAGGGGAGGGGTAAGCCCTATGTCTCTGCGTTCGGGTGAAACTGATTGTGATTGGAGTATTGGTGGTGCTGGTGATGTTGATGATCAATCTGGGGCCAGGGTAAGTGGATTGCTTGGACCAGTCGCTTTTGTGCACATAGTTATGGTGCGAAGAGCTGAATGCCTGTCGCCTCAGCGGTGGCTAGTGTGTTTACGTGCACGGCTTTAGATGGGTCGAGGTGCACATGATAGATTCCGCTGATAGCCGATTCTGGTCTAATTTGTTTACATAATCTGAACTCACTTATGAAGTATTGCGGTAGTATTGCATTATGATCAAAGTAATTTAAATTACGCCGTTTCTGTTGATTCACACGGGTTTTTTCATCCTAATGTTATTGGCATCTCCGGCGTGTGATAAAAAGCCACCGCCACCGCCAATGCATGCGTCAGATGGGTTTGTTGTCGTCCAGGATGTCAGGCGCCGTATTCATCTAAACGTCCCACACTCCACGTTTTTGCCATTGTATCATGTTTACTTTCGCATGACCACCTTTGTTTGCTCTTTTCCATGTTTTTTGCCACGATGAAGTCGATGAATGCAGTCGCGGTCGAAAAGGAAAGATAGAANAGAATACTTTTCAACTGGGTCACGTACACTGACGTAAATCATGGTTTTTGCTGGCTGTCGGTGGTTAAGCGGTTTCGGTTGTCGTCTCCGAGATGCTATAATCCATAACGTCCGATTTTCGAACTCCGTCACCGTCACCCAGCTTTGGTGGTAGACCTTCTCGCTGNAAAACCGCACCTGGGAAATCATTAATCTAGCCGCACTTTTCATTCTGCTTGTTTTTCGCCTTTGCAAGCCAGGTAGGTATTGACGTGCTTCTTCCTTACGATTAGGCAAATAGGTCTGAGGTTGACCGGATTTTGGTGCATCTGAATGAACTTGAGAAGACAAGGGTTATCCAAAAAACATGGATTAGTCTGTGTACAACGCGTTTGGTAAGACTTACGGTCTACTTAATGGGCGCAGTTTGTGAACTATAATCTGAACCAGACCATGCTTGTGTTCTACTGAGCAATACGTCTCAAAGCAGGAATACTGTCGTGTTCATGTAGGCTTGCGATACATAGGTAGTTTCCCGTCTGAAATTCGGCTTTCATTCTCAGGTGAGTTATTTTTGGGATGCTTAGAGTTCAACTTGTGTAATAATGTCTTAGCGTCTATTTCTTTGCGCGTCATAACTAATGTACCGTCAAAATGCTGTCTGTATATTGGGGTTGAATTCGGTTTCTCTTCCAGTTTTGTTTTCTAATTTGGCAACAATATATCAACCAGAATAGGCCCAATTGGGCCTCGTAGTTACGCCACCAATTTGTTGAGATATTTCTTTTGGAGATAATACTGGACACCTCGAGCACAAATTCAGCAAAGTTTTCAAATCGCTTGCGAGAAAACCTGTTCCACTGGTTTATCTATATATTAAGTTTACGACTTTCACAGCCGGGAAATTTATGAACAATGACGCAGTGTCATAGTTGGCTAGGAGTCAGTCGTGATATATGTGATTGTAATTGTTTTAATTGAGAACTTTCTCCCAGTTCGAAGTCAAACAGTGTTACGTTTATTGGAGAAAGAGCCCGACACATCATTGAAAGAGTTTATTAAGCAGACTGAACTACACACAGAATGGGTCATAATAGATTTCCGGTTCGTGCACTTGCAGCAATCTGGACAGTTTTACGATAGCTGAACCATGAAATCTAAGTTTGCATTACTTAATACTTGCAACTAAATAGTTTGATATAAAAGTGCTTTATTAGCTCGTAGCTGAATCACTGCAAACGAGCTTGTTCGTTGTTGTGTTTTTATTACAATGTTTAATAAAGCTTGTATCAATCACACCTTTCTTGGAAAATTGCATACACGTTTTATTGTGTTGACGAGATGGATAAAGCTAAAAAGATGTTTTGCGAACTGAAATGTGATTTTTTCTATCTGAAATGACTATTTATCCCCAAAAAGTGATATAAATCATGGAGTTCTGTTTTTGCTCAGTGCTTATTAATTAGGTTGCCTTATCCCAAACTTGATACAATGTGAGAAAACACGTCCATTATTTGTGGTTCCTCACCTCATCAAGCTTTTCATCTCGTTTTGATGCTCTTCTCTTCCTATTTCGTTTACATTTTTAATGTTGAACAACGTCTAAGGGAGAAATCGAATCTCACGAACGTGATTTGGCACCGGCAGACCGACTGACTCTGACACATCAACGTCAGGAAACCGCATTACAAACAATCTATACTCGATATTACACGGACCTGGTAACTGCGATGACTGCCAATCTGGTTGCGGATGTGGTCACCTATCCATTGGAAACCCTGGTAATTCGATTGTGCGTACAAGGTACTCGAACGTTGGTGGACAATATGGACACAGGCGATGTGGTTGTTCCGATCGTCTCATCATATGACGGTTTCACCGATGCACTCCGAGGTGCACTGGATTCTCCTCTCGGTGTACTCGGTCTCTATCGGGGTTTCGGGGCACTTGCAGGCCAGTACGCTATTCAAGCTGCATTCCTGTACGGGATTCGTTGTCTGTATCAACGGATATTATACATGTGGCCGCCACCACCAGTTGCAGTGCCCTTGCCATCTCAGACTCAAAGAGCCAATGTGTCTTCCGAGGTTCCTACTATTTCAGAAGTAGTTCCCGAATCGCTCGGTCATCGTTGGGATTCGAAAAGCAGACCCATTTGGACCGACGAGCCTTTAGTATACTAGAACACCATGATCTAAAAACCAGCTTCACGCACGTACACAAAGCTGCCGTGTTTTTCTTTTTTTAATCATGCCTGTTCACCAGTGACCATCTGGAGAAAACCCTCACGACCGATCACAATTGTCTCCTATTTTTTGCCCAGCTTTTCGAATATGTCAGTTGCCGTGCAGTTTCCCGCTTTGTACAGAACCAGATGGTTCCTCTGAACTCCGAGTCTCTTTACACTATCCTGTCTCGACCATCTTCGCCATCTCACTCGGTTACTTGGACCTAGAATTATGAACTAGATTAGTAATTTTTCATTTTTTCTTTTTTTCGCTACTTACACATGTCACTATTTTGTGTGTATGTGTGTTTGTATGTCTTTGTATTCGATTGTCTGCCTACTAGCGTAATTCAGCTCGTTGTTGTGTTCTCCGAGCCTTTCGTCTGGCATCTTTCACATACAGACAAACACACAGTGATAGGTTCCGTACGTAGTCGAGGTGGGTGAGGAATTTACTCAATCGCTAATGTGATGATCATTCCCATGCTTTTCCCTTAACACACAAACCCGATGATTTCACAGCCCCGTGAAATACGCGTTGGAATTTTCAGTCCTTTCCTGCCGCCTAATGTGCCAGGTGGTGGGCCGGGTGAGTGAGCACAACTGTTTCCCAAAGTTGTCTGAGCTAAGCAGTTACGTTTGAGTTTCCGCTACAAGTGAATTCAAATAAGAGAAGGCCTAACGCATCCGGTTAGATGGATTTTCAGCGTCATCCCAAAACATTCGTGTTTCAATAACGTAGTATGATAAAGAAAAAACGATGAAAGACAAGTAGTCAAGCTAACGTGAAAATCCTGGGTGGTAGGTTAACAATAACTGGGTATGCGGCTCACCAAGATGCGCACTTAATAAAGGGTTTTGTTATATTATGTGGATGTGTGGGAGCGGGAAGGATTTTGAATTGAAAGTGCGTACAGGAATTTAGGCCCCATTAAAGATTTCACTGTGTAAAAAATGGTCTGCGTCAATCAGAAGACGTTTGATAAACTGGTTACATGCATCAAAATGCTTGTGAGCGATGAACTCAACGGGGAATGCCACGGGATCTAGACGGATTTAGGAGAGCGGACAAACATTGTGGTATCTCTGTCTTTTCACCCCGGTGAAACTGTCGTGGTTCCCGTAAGTCAATACGTTACAATGCAGTTTCATATGTAAGTGTAAAGCACTGGTTGCCAGATATTATAAAGACACTTTCAATATTCTCAGGCAATAAGAGAATAGTATAATAGCCTAATATTTGCCATATGTTGCATTAGATGTAGGTTGATCACAAGGCGTGAGCAGCTTCGAATGATGAAAAATCGAGGGTTATAAAGAATCAAATTAAAAATTCAAAGAGATATCAACTCACTTTTGAACGTTGCGCGCCTGAAAACGGAGTGTAGACCACTTACAAAGGTTAACTAAGCAGTCCTTCAGAGGATAGAGCAAAATGCATTGATGTGTGGACATCCGATATCGAAACCATCTGCATACTTGCAACCAATCAGTGTTGGTAATTCGATTTTTTATACACGGAGAAGTGTTGAGAAGGCTCCCTGAAGCACACCGCTGTTGCTGTCCTCGGTTTGAGGAAATCACGTGGGAGTCAACAGATGAAATTCGAAACAAGGCATGAAGAAATACACAGAGAGATCAGATAAAGTGGATGTCTCTCAGGTTGGGGTCCAAATGAACTTGTAACTGGTTGGTTGGAGACATTCAAGGACACGGCAAAGAATTGACAGTAGTGGTGCTCTGGTTATCACTTATCTGACCAGACTTCATGAAAAAATGTAGACAGCCCGGAGAATCTTATCCAAAGCAGACGCATAATATAAACGATAGCATCAAATGAAGTTGAGGAAGATTAATGTGCAAGCTTGAAAGGGTCATTCTAACCAATGATTGGTGACATTCTTCTGATTGGCACGTTCCCAAAAGCCTCCAGTAACATAGAATTACAAGCAAAAGGTCGGAATCTCTCTTGGCAGCAAAGTTATTTTGATAGACTTCCAGCTTTACAGTGTCATTATTTTAGACATGTACAAATGAAACATTCGCATTTATTATATACCGCGCATTTCGAAGAAGTCAATCTGGTTTTCCGAGTGTTCAGAAAGGTAATTGAACTTCATCAACTCGCGGTGTCGAAATAAAACTTTCTATTTCAAGCTAAATAAAATCCAAGGCATCTTCGATTGTGCTTAGCATGATGGGAAGTTTTCTTAAATTACATATTGCCCTTGTATTTGACCTGCGGAACTTGTGAAACGGATGTCTGATTGCCGAACCTTCAGTAAACCAGATCAGCATTGAGACGGCTTGTGTGTGTATTGGTCAGCTTCATCTGATGTGTTGCTCACTTGTGCAAGGGATTGGGAATTCACTTAATCAGTTGCCTATTTCTGGTGATCTGAGATTGACCATAAACCTCTCATAGTGTTGCTCCCTCCGAGTATCGTGTCAACCTTAATGAACGTTTTGACCAGTGATCCTGTTACTGATGCGATAATATCACATGCTACTTCCGGATACTAAGTAGACACATTCAATTCTAATCAAATTAGATGACCTAGTTCAGCATAATGTTGTGTATAGTTCCAAACGAATATTGATCAATATTTTGAAGTGAGAGTGTGAGATGCTTGGCTCGTGTGTGCGGCAGGATGTCCCCCGTGAACGGATACACCAGACGATCGCAAGTGGGCTGGAGCCGTCGACNGCCGTCGACAGACAGGAGATTCTCCGTGGAGAGGACGAACTGACAATCTGAAAGAGAGGAATATGCAGACACCAATTCTCAGGGCTAAATTTACCGGTTTCTCAAAAAAACCAATCCATCATGGATTTGCACACACTATATATATATATATTATATCGATTCACACACACCGGTACTCACTGCCGGATTGGTTTATCTGTATATGCGGTCTTAATGGCAATATTGATTCTGTGCATCAGTAACCTAAATCCACATCCTTATTCTTTGTTTTCTGCATTCAGATTATCTTTAAGAAATCTTACGCATCTCCTACACCTTCAGTATAAAATTCATCCACACTTTTTAATAAAAATTGGTGATGGTGCGTCTGTTCAGTCAGCATCACTAACTGATCTGTCTGATGATGTTTACTATCTCGAATTTCCGTTCCTGTGTTTTTCAGCTTCGTATCTTCTCCAGGGCAGGTCCCGTAATTTTTATCCATCGTTCTTTTCCCCAATTAAGAACACTTCTGTCCATCTGGTTCCTAATCCTTCCCAAATGGCTGGGGTCTCTGTGCTCCTTTTTGCTTGTAATCCTACTGTACCCCCATCCGCGACTAATTCCTAATCCATTACTCGCCATGGTTCTACATTTTGTCTTCAAATTACAACTAAGGACATCCTCACCCTGTGTGCCTTAGATACATTCGAGCATTACATCTTCCGCCAGATAGCATTCATCCAATTGTGCTCAAGATTCGCTCACCAGAGCCTGCTGCCGACCTATCCTTTTTATTGTCTCCTCTTTTTCCATCTGTAAGCCAGATGCATCATGTTATCCAAACAATTACCACCCTAGCTGGTTCGCTTCTTCCCTTGCTTAGGTTATGGAATTAGTCATAACAAAACAGCTTCATTGCCACCCAGAATTCATCCCACTATGGAATATTGCCGCCATGTCCCGGGGGAAGCCCCCTCTAATTGACTGGTAATTTTAAGCCGTGTTCATCATAAATCCGCGGGCCCATCCTTGACAACTGCTCACCAACCATCAACGAGTGCCCGTCTCGTTTTCTCTTCTCTTAAACCCACGATGTTTGCTCTGCGGACTTTGCCGATTTGATCCCTAGAATTTGTTATCACACGAGGCCTGACCATAAGTATCAAAACATTCTTACCAGGTGGATTCTAAAACCGATCAAACGGCGGCGTTCAAATATTTTTTCGAAGAACCGCGGAATTATTGAACACGCTCCCTTCACATTTTTCTTAAGATGCTTCTATAAATTTTCTCGCATCCCCACTGCACAGCAGTCGTTCTGTGAACACGGGGTTTAAACATCGATGTGCGTCATGCATCATGTCACGCAATAAAAAAAGTTGCTACTTTCGACTACACCTCATCACCTTTTTGATTGTATTGTTTTAGGTATTAGGGGTCATCTGCATTGATATCTTCTATGGAGGTTAATTCAATAGAACCAAGCAATTGGGTTGATTTAAAATATTCGAGATTAACTGAATTGGTAACCCCGGTATTTGCTCTTGATATGCCTTTTCTAAATTTTTACCTAGAAATGATAAAGCTCGATAAAAATCCCATGGCAGACGAAAGAAGTATGAGCCTGTAAGTAATTCTTGTAATAAAACTTTGGAACTTTAGATTTCTCCGCAAACATCTACTGCGGTTATGCCTTAGAAGCGCTCTGGCGAATTAATCGACTACACTGTTAAACTAGAGAAACGGCAACAACCATAAAACGTGACATTTGATGACGGTGGTCTTGTGCGTTGAGCATGATTTATCCCTCATTCTCTGTCGATAGGAAGAAGGCGAATTGTGGGAAACAGTTTGCCTTAAAAAAACATCTCCTAGGGTCATTACGTGTCAAATTCACTGAATAGATTGATCGTATCAGCAAGCTAATTGGAACGCATTTTTTCGACTAAAATTGCCCTAGCATAGAATTCCTAGTTTTTCTCGTCATCTTAATTCAGATCATATTTCCATTTATGAGCTCTTGTTGGGATCCACAGGTTTGTGCGTCCGGAGAATTCTCTACAGTCATTTAATCAGATCAATCTATATCCTTTCCACTTTAGGGGAACCTAAGTATTCCTTTCTACTGTTTATCCCGTAGCGTAACTTCCACTAAAGTTATGTGGCAGTGACATATGTTTCTTTTTGTCACAAAAAGGTCTTAATTAATAACTGTTGTATTGAGTCTGTTCCAGCAGTCTCCTGTCTGCTCGACCCCGACTGGCCATGGTCAACCAAATGGAATTAATCCGTCCCTCACGGTCAAGAGTTTATGTAAGTTACTGGAATAGGTAAACTTACCAGCGATGCTTTGAAGGAATCCTCCTATTTTGGTATTTCTCATTCTCAAACATGCCTGTAGGTCTGACCTTGTACAGATTAATCGATCAATAATCTGGTTCACCTAGAGACATTCTACAAACCACCGGGAACTGACCATAAATGGCGGCAATAAACAAGTAATGGTAACAGCGGTCTTTTTCTTTATCCCACTTCATGGTTTCGTTGCAGATAAATCTTCCTATCATGTGACTTCCACAATCGGATTATTCTCATTTCATCTGAGTAGTTAAATTTGACGATTCAGTCGAATATCCACTGACCATGTTTCTCAGCCTAGCCAAGAAGCTGATGCATTTGAGCATCCAATGTCTGAGAGTAAACTCGCATCAGCATCACGTTCGAGACAATACCCAAAATTAGTATAAAGTGTTCAAGCTGGATTTCACCATGCCCGGTCTATACATAAAATTATTCATGATTCGCAGTTGAATCAGATCTCTAGGCTAAGATTTGTATATAGTCTCTTGTGAAACGGCGAATCGACTGAAGTATTTAAATGATCGGCCTAACTTGCTTTACCCTGAGTATTATTCTTTTGCGTGTGGTAGGCCAGATGTGCTAATTTGTTCTTACTTTGCGAAAATTTCGCTAAGTTTATCTGAAACTGCACCCATCCGGACCACCATTTCTGTTGGCTTCAACTAATCTTCCCTGGAGTCACTTCTGATTCACCTCCATATCTGAGCTTAGATGAGAAAGGAAAGTAAGTTGGGTGAAGCCAGCAAAAGTGGTGCTTACTCTACTCCATACCTTACGATCTTTTCGGAGTATTTTACTTGTTTTCTCTAATACATGACTCCATCTCCTGATAGAGCCAACAACGGTCCAAATTTGTTAAGTCTCAGAAAACAATACAAAATATGGTTTGAATATCCATACTGATTTCCTCCATAGAAATATCTCCGAAATGGTCCATTTGAATTTATTTGTGCCTTCCAGGTTTAAAATAATGGACCAAAATACAAAATAGAATGCAATACTAAACTCACAATAGTAATTTATTTTATCAGAATGTGATTCATCATTACTTGTTTATCGTGTCACCGTATCCGGTATCAAATTAACATCTCTAGTGTTTTCCAGTTTAATGGCAACTTTCACTCGACCAACTTTTCCAGAAGTTGTGCGATTTGAACTCTGTACTTCACCGGAACTGTTGCGTTCTTCGCTATCCCTTTTGTGTGGTTGTTTTTCTCCCTGGCCACGGTCTCGGTATCTTCCGTAAGAGTGTCGCCTGATCCATTTGTGTAAGAAAATCGCCTGTTGTCAATTGTGAAGTATTTTTTAAAATGAAATTAATGTGTCGTGGGTAGTTTGGGTTGTTGACCGCTCACGATGGACTAACACTACTCCTTTTGGCGTGTAAGCTGATTGGCTT
Source organism: Echinostoma caproni (assembly GCA_900618425.1). NCBI lineage: Eukaryota > Metazoa > Platyhelminthes > Trematoda > Plagiorchiida > Echinostomatidae > Echinostoma > Echinostoma caproni. The sequence continues at coordinate 12,425 of UZAN01049093.1, read as the reverse complement.
ATTTCTCCCATGGTGTGCTTCCCTGAGTTCTAGGTAAAGAAAGTCTATTCCATTGGGTTATATGATCTGGCCAGATTGTCTCTAGAGCTATCGGTTTCTCAACTAGGTGAATGTACAGCGATCAATATATCGGTCGGAACACAGAAAAGCTTACCAATTCACCTGGGTGCTTCAACATGAGGAAACAGAACACAGCACAACAACCTACATCTTTACCCATGAAGCTTCAGCCAAAACTCGCAATCGTTTACCCTTATTCCGTAATAATTTAGCCTCGACCCACAATCCTTTAGCCTTAGCCGAGATTCCTTTAGCCAAAACCCTCGATGCTTTAGTCTCGACGCATAAACTTTAGCCATACCGATGTAGGCGAATCAGATCATGAAATGTTCGATTATTCTGAAGTCAACAAATGTTGAAACATCTTATTTTCTACAAATATTGATGTTAAAAGCTTGTTTAAGAAATGAGGTGTGGTGATGGTATGCTGCACCACACGTTGATTGGCGAGGGTTCATGCAATGTGCCCGTATCGGCAAACCATTTGGCACTTCTCGTACAGTTTCAGAGTCTCCGCATACCACGCAATAATCCTGTGAATAAAAATCTCCAATGTAACATGAACGGTGTATTGTTTCGCGTTCACAAGCCATGCTATTAATCCAAAAGTGTTACAATAAAACGAAAAAAATGTTTTGGTGCTGTATCTTCACGTAAAGTGAACTCCGTTTTTGAGACGTGGACAGGTCGAGGATAATAAATACCGTTCGCAAAATGCACCCCCTTTCCTATCAGCAGTGTATTGACGCTGCAATATTGTACGTAATTACTACGATTGAGGCTCAAGAATTACGGGTTTCACCTTAAGCTTGATGGAAAAAGGTGCCCTGAACGGGGTGCAAAGAGTGATAATTTGTTTTGAGAGCAGTACGGTCTCCTTTTATGCCCTTCCACAATTAATCGCTATGATGCGGTTGATTTTGGTGGATGAGATCAGATACCGTAAATTAACTGTTTTGATCCCCCTAAAAGCAAATAAATTAAGCTCATCACTTCCTCGGATTCGTTTCCCGAGTGCTCAATATCGTGTTTGGTTTACGGAGGAGCACGTAAAAATGTCACCATTTTTGAGGTAGCAGAACAGACTATCAAATTCGGGGAAAAAAATAGGCATGAATGAAGTAAAATCGGAGGAAAATGATTTTTTTTGTTGAATGAGAAGATGATATAGATACAATGTGATTTCGTCTAACGACTCCGGTTCGACTGGTGTTTGACCCCTGGAGATTTCAATAGATTTTCGTTCGTAATCACACGTCCAGGTAACCTCGAGTCAGTTCACAATACTTGATGTCTCGATCGATCTGACACAGCGCGCATGGCATCAGGAAGCAGCCGGCCAAACAGTCTGCCGTCATGGTGCCCTNGTGCCCTGAAACGAGCGATGTAACACGTCTGTTATGAGACAACTCAGTTTAATTTGAAAATTCATGAAAATGAGTGAGTTACAACATTTTGTTTATTGGGTATGCTGCTAATTTTAGTCCAGATTGCGGAGTAATACGGTTGTTTAAATAAGAGGGAATAAGCGGAGAGATCTGCGAAAGTTTTGATCAAATAAGTCACTATTATATCTTGTAGCTTGGATCCCGAAAATTGAGTTAGAATGACTGAGAAAAACGCAAAATACCAAAAATGTGTCGTCTGAGTTCCAAATTGAAATCTGTTTCGTTATAGAGTTCTGTTTAGAGTAATTCTGTCATGCAATTGGTATCACAAGAAACATGTGCGGTCAAGCGGGACCAGTCGGCATCCCGTCGTTTAGCAATCGCGTCTCCGGGTTTCATTACCACTCTCACCTAATTCCTCTTTCCCCGTCTTCGTCCATATAACATATTAAAAACGTTCAATTGGCTTTCTTGCTCTCGCTCAAAATTACTCGCATGATTACGAATTCATTAGGGGAGGAGAGAAATTACGGATTCAAGCAAATAGTTTGGACAAACTTGTTGATAGTGAATCAGAAGTTGCCTTTTCTATTCGTGACATATGCCTCTTTATTCTTGGTCTTAATCTGAGTTACTGCTCAATAAGAATTTCTGGGTTTATCCAGTTTGAAACTTTTTTGAACTTATCACGTTGGGAAGTGATTTCCCATTGTGTTTTCCGAATGTGGAATAGATTATTCCAGGGTTCATATCCCATGGTAATTTTCACATTACATTCTTGTGCAATGAGCAATGATGGGGATTAGTCCTTTAATCAGGAGCATCTACTGATAACCGGTGAGTAGAACTACCGGAATAACATTGATCCATATTTGGATACCCTTAGTGTTGAACCAAGTGATGAAGAAGTTGCCAACCACTGCAGTTGTGGTGGTCTACAATCCAAGACTCAAAACTTTAGTCCAGGATCTTACTAATAATAACAAATTGCACTACTCAGCAATTACTATTTGTTTGTGTTCACTCAGGCAAATACCACTAGAAAATGATTGACTTCGAAGGGCATCACATTTGCCTAAATAATTAAATCATAGGTACATTGTAATTAGTTTTCGGACTGCTGTTCTGATTCTTATTATTTATTATTTATTAGCCGCGAAATGTATTACTTTATGAGCTAAAGTTTTAACCCCTTGTCTTTTTTTTTACAGTTTTTTATTATCCCTGTATCTCCAAAGGATGCTGATAAGAAATACAAGTCCAGGATAAAACTAACAAATGTGTCCAGCTTTGCCTCCCCCCCCCCAAACCCAGCATGGTCGGGGAGGGGGGAGATATACGACACTGATGAACTGTAGCCAGAGCGGAATAAACGTATGATGCTCATTGAGTGTAAGTTTAACTGAGGCTTGTTCATGAGAAAGGAGTTTGAAGAGTTGCATGTCGTTAAACTTGGTGGCCTTAAGCTCTTCGATAGAGCGAAGAATTGTAAGAACCACAAGGCTGATCAGATCGTGATCTGGAGCGTAGGTATGAAAACCCTGGGAATCAGTCATTCAGCTCGATCTAGGCTCACCGGTAGAGGACCTTGTAATCTACTAATGAATATTAAGAGGCAATTATTGAAGTCTAAAAGTCAAAAATCTCTTTATTCATCCTAATGGATGGATTCTTAGCTCCTTGCACAACAGGATCGTTCATCATCGCATTCAGTTACAAAGAAAAAGTGGAAAACAGCCCCGTAAATTCAAAGGAATGCGGCGTAAAAGTTTGGAACTGGACATCAATTTCGTGGGAAATGCAAAATGTTTTCTCTAACAGATGCCTTTTGAACCAGAAATTTCAAAAGACATGAACTGACGGACAGACGGTAGACAGTGGTACGAGCATACACTAGTTTATATTGACATCTAGTCACATAGGCATTGCTCAAGTTCTCTGTGTAATGGGCGAGTGATGTCTGATAGAGTATTGTTGCAGTTTTCGCAAGAGGTAAACTGTTTTCGGTGATAAAGTTAAGCAGGTTAATAGGGAATACCGCTTGTGCGCAAAATAGTTGTAATAGACTGGCATAGAATTGTGTAATCTTTAACTCTACGGCCGGCAAATAAAACTGGGGAGCAGTAAAGAAGATGAGTCAAAAAAACAAGAACATATATCGGGTGATTAAATAGAGTGAAACTTTTAATGATCTCAAGCGGGAAATAAAGAAACAATTGTCGAATCTTTTCAAACGTAGAATTTAAATTTGTGGTCCAGGTGATATCTTGGGAAATAGTGTACTGTTGTACAGGCTGGTTATCAACATAGAGTACAGAACAATTCCTTTCAAAAGAATGTAGCCGTTATCCTATGGTGAGCGAGAAGATGATATCCCTAAATTGAGAGGCATTGAGAGATAACTTGAAAGAAGAAGACCATAAGTTTAAGGCAGATAAACTGGTTTGGAGCTGTAAGAAACGAAAATCATCTATGAATTTGGGACCTATAATAATATCATCAGCATACTTGATAAGAAGATCATCTGAGTCAGTGGGTAGATCTCGAATATATAAAGAGGTAAGCAAAGAGGACAAAACTGCTCTGAATTGACCGGTAGCGAGTCAGAAGATTTTCTGAGAAACACGGTGTTTGTGAAGTCGCTCATTTGTCCAAGTAGTGATCGTAATTTTGATGAACCAATAGCAGATAGACATAGTCTGAGGTTTGGTGTTAAGTGAAGCCACTTGACAGCCTGCTTGGTGTTTTCTGGGGAAATCCGACCTACACAGTCTGCATTTTTTTATATCTATTTTTAACTTGACGACTGGAGTGATAAAGAATGCCACTATTGCGCGATAACATATAAAGTTCCAAATTCTTTAAAGATTCCGGGGCGTAGGGAATCATAAAAGCGATAAAAATTCGATTCAGACAATTAAATCCAATGTGTAACGTAAATGTTGATAAAGTATCCATTGGAGAACAAATGTAGCACGGCCAAATTTCGAAGGTCTCGTCGATTCCCTGGATGTGGATAAGTGTTGAAAACAGTGACCCTGTGGCATCTACTCACTTCCTTCACACCTTATTTAGGCACATTCTTTGTCTGCTTCTTGGTAATATCCTCGTGTTTACGTTATTTTCATTTGATCCTTGTTCGTCGATCCATCCAATGGTAACTGAAGGCCTGTACACGGCATTGTTGGGTTAATAGTTACGCAAACCGAAATGTTTCATTGCTGCCGAACCTGCGTGATCCTAGAAGGAAACAGATTAACCCTGGTTGTAAGATCGAACACTTTTGAAGCGTGCACCATCCGTCTGATTCCTATGCTGTTTTTCATTGACCGTGACCCAGGACATCCCCGTCTGTCTAAGTTCAACGGTGTCAAACTACTGCGAAGATGGCGATTGAGTAGGTTCAATTGTCCTCCTTTCTTCTGAGGTTACTTATACCTCTAAAGTATGACNTATGACTACGGGATCGAGGTTCAAACTAGGCGGATTTCCCTGTAACCCACTGTTAATTGGAAACGTCTTCTGGCCCACGGTATAGCGTAAAAATACTTCATCGATGAATGGCGAACCGTATGATGAGAACTGATCACATCTCAATGACGATTGAAATGACCTTCGATAAAGCAAGTGACCGTTTTACAAATAAACTGTGTGCATAAACTGCACTATTGTAGAAAAATTAAGATATCACTGCAATCAATGATAAAATAGTTTTCCTGTTAAATGCAGCACACTGTTTTCAATGTAATAGTTCTGGTTAGCCTTCAAAGCCCGATAACTCGAAACCAGGCCTCATCAATGATCAAATGGACTGGATGGAGAATAAAGCCGTGCCTTCACGTG
>UZAN01049092.1:0-12883 GCA_900618425.1 Echinostoma caproni | reverse complement strand
ACCACAAACATGTGAATTCCGCTTCTGAACTTGCTTAACCACTTGCATAACCACAAATTCTGAACTGCCCTTTTTTGTATTTCTCATTCTTTCTGTGCCTCGTTCGCCCTTAGGAGTTTTAATCAGCCATAGCGTTGGCGTTCTATTCTTCAGATTTAACTTGTTAATTTTTGCCAAATGGCGATAAAACTGACTGACGCATTCATGACCGTAATTTGAAATAACGTCGGTTCTCGCTCGTAAAGTAATCCACTCGCGTCGATGCATAACAACATGGTTAAAAAATTCATATCCATCGATATCTTCTGGTATTTCGTCCATCGATTATGTTAATTTATCTTTCCTACCAGACAAGCGACGCTCAGACGGCAGCAGCGTTAGCCGAGGCAACCTCGATCAAACTGACCCTTGATCCGAAGTTACCCAAACCGATCGAGTGCAAGATTCGTGATCTGAAACAAAATTTGGGCAAGCGAGTTCGCATTTTCGGCTGGGCGCATCGTATTCGTCGTCAGGGACGCACACTGATGTTCATCATACTGAGGGATGGCACTGGATTTCTTCAATGTGTGCTCTCTAATGATCTGGTCAGTCTGGTTTTGTACAGTTCATTATTCGGAAGTAGTAGGTGGTTTTTGTTCATCATATTGTTTGATCATCTTTGCAACAAAAATGTGAATTCATCTTTTTTTCATACCAATTAAACGTTGTTCCAACTGGCATGTATAATGCCTAACTTTCTAGTCACGGAATCAGAGTAAGATGTGAGCATTTCACACGCGTCAGACTTCAGGCTCTGTGTGTGTGTGTGCCAATCGCGGCGCAGCAATCTTTATAACAAGGAAAATGGTCCGTGATTTGTTACTGGGTGGAATACGGCCGGATTGCCCAGGCCGAAACAGGTGTAGTGTATGGAGGATTCACAATCGACTCCTTCAGCTTTTCAAAGACTGACGCGCAAGGCAGTGTAAGGTGGTTTTTGGAAACCGCAGTTCACTGTGGATTGGTGTCCAATTCATTGGATCACATGTCCTTTGAACAGGGTCAAGCGTTCAAGGTGTGTAATATACCTCGATATCCCATCGAGCTGCTGACCACTGTCCCAATCAGTAGGGTGTCTGTGGTTCGTACACCTATTCTCGGTTGTTTTAGAAGGAATTTGATTCAAACTTCCCTAAATGAACTTAATAATTCACCGACCCTGTTATAACCCCCGAGTCTTCATCTTCTCATCATGATGGGAATATAACTCGACCACACGAAGCTTGTGAGATAGATGCATTATTGAGACCTTTTTTGTGACAGCATTGATCAGTCTGGTGTTTCGTCCGTATCACATACCTCTGTCTAGTGCCGTACTGTGGAGGCAATTCAGCTGTCCACGGAATCCACAATTGTGGTCTACGGGATGATTAACCAAGTTCCCGAAGGTAAAGCTGCCCCGGGCAATGTGGAGTTACAGGCGGACTACTGGGAACTGATTGGAAAAGCACCAGCCGGCGGTGTGGAGGATGTGTGCAATGCGGACAGTGATGTGGATGTTCTTTTGGACAACCGGCATTTGGTTATTCGTGGTGACAAGGTGAGGAGTACAAAAAAGACGTGTTGTTTTGTTCACGTTTTGTCCAATTTGTTTTTTGTTCACATTGTGCCGCACCAGTAACCAAGATCATATCCGTTTCGGAGTCAACCTATTCACGCTCGGTTGTGGGTTAACAGCTGTGCTGCTGCTGTCTCACTCACGTAGTGATCGAATAGGGTTTACCAATGCAAGTTAGATCCATCTCGAAGCCGTATCACCTCATTTTCCCCCCGTTGTTCCAGTTAGCTAGTTTAAGCTAGCCCGCAATGCATATGTGACCAATGTGATTTTGAGCGTTCTTGCTCTTGACAGTGTTTTGTATATCGATTCCGTCTCACCCACCCTCCTTTGAGTACGAATTGCTTGTTATATCATCATTTTTTCAATAGCATAAATCATTTTGATGGTGAGGAGAACAAGCGATAACCCCGGTAGTCCGGTAAACCTACCATCTAGTGGTAGGAACTGGTGGACTGAACCCCGAGATTCAAAGTAGCGAGTCACAAAATGCTGGACCATAACCACACCACCAAATTGCACACTATCTTCGATTCGTTCAATGCGCTATCGCCAGGTTGTGAAGTGTGCAACACGCCATTCCGCCTTATGCATCTTCGATAGTGAGTTTTTAATCCCGATCAATGATATAAGTTCTCATCAAATAGACAATCCTGTACCACCGCATTCCGTTTGAAGAACATCATAATTACGTGGTTAACAGTAAACTATGCGGTAAATACATTCTGTTCTGTATTACCCGAATTCTTGCTATTTTAACCTAATCAACATTCGATGTTTATTTTTTCTTGCCCCCGCCTCCCTCCCCTTTTTATGATTCATTTACAGTCATCGAGGATTCTCCGCGCGGTCAGCATCATCACAGGTGCGTTCCGAGCGCACTATCACGATCGTGGTTATGTGGAGGTATGTTGAACACCGAGTTTTCAGCGCATGAGACCAATTGTCATCAGGCGTCTCCAGTCCGGGATAGTTACTCCGATCGTACACTCGTTTGAATCGGAAAATAGATCAATGTTTTTAGAGTTCATTCATGACATTTGCGTTCTGCTGTTGTATCGTGGTGAACTTGATTAATGACCTTTTGATTCGTTCATCGTGTTGCACCGGGTTATTAATTGGACATTGCTACCATATCGAGTGAAGGAAACTACATCCAGGTCAACCGATGACGTGGATACGGGACCCAACGAGTTGCTTTGCGAGATCAGGTCGAAGAGGCCGCTCCGTCGTGTGTTTTAGAGTAGGATCCGTCACTGTATGCTTAGAGGTATGATGGTAACATGACCGGTTGCCGCATGCGTGAAGATGTTTGTATGACCGCATAATTAGACGGTGTATTCTATCTATGGATCATAAATTGCTCCTCTTTCGCCCCCCTTCCCTTGAAAACAAACACATTCCCGATCCACCTTGCACATTCATGCTTGTTTTGTAGAAATTACGAGTATGGTCACAATTAGCGAAGTTCACTGGTCGATGATGATGATGATGGTGATTGGGTTCGTTGTCAGCGACCCAATGTGGCTTCTACTCTCAGTGTTTGTATGTTTGTCTCTCTGGGCCCTTTTCAGGTTCATCCACCCACATTCGTGCAAACCCAAGTAGAGGGCGGTTCCACTCTGTTTTCCCTCAACTACTTTGGAGAGACCGCCTACTTATCACAATCCTCGCAATTGTACTTGGAAACATGTGTACCCGCATTGGGCGATTGTTATTGTATCACTCGTAGCTACCGAGCTGAGAAGGTAAGTTAATACTTCTATTGTGGATGATGCAAGCAGTTTGTTCACTACGATGTGGCAACAGAGGCAATTGACCACCGACCGTTGCAATTCCTTTCACAGATTTCTTGCACTGTGAGATTTTTAACCTATTCACATTACCTGTGCTTTCAGTGTCCCGTAAATTGTGTATCTCCACACGCATCCATCCATATCATCGTCATCATCATCTGTCACAGTTGGATGCAATACGACGGCTGAGTAAAACGTTTCCGGATGCGTAAAAAGTAATGTTTGTTACACAAAAATAAGCACTACATTTTCTCGTTCATGTACGGTAGTTACAGGCGCTCAAACCATTTGGTGAAACAGTTCGACCATACCGAAACGGTTAACCCTTCGACCAGTTCAGTAAAGGTTTCCACTGTGCAACTGTTTTGGTGACTCGTATCGGATTCCGCGCATCAGGCGCTTGACATTTGGAAATGCAATACTTCTTGAATGTGCGTCAGCACCGAAGGCAGCTGGTAAACGATCAACACTGCTGCTGCTTTAAACCACATTTGTAGTCGTAGAAAATCATCGCACGTCAACTAAGTTCCATCCTCATTGTCAGAGTATGACGACCCATATGAATTATGAGCTCTAGGCTCTAGGCTGTGTTGCTATTTGGTTCTGTGATTTGCAATCCCTGAACACAATAGATCACAGTTCGTGATTTCCTTACCCGGTCATCTGTACCTCTTACTCATCGTGCATCACGTATCCGGAAACCTTTTGCTCACCCCTTGTACCAAGCATAGTATTGAGACGGGAGTCTCTTGGTGGTGATTCCCTTATACGGTGCGATGATCAGAATAGATGTATATCAGATTATTTCCGGGGGGACCGTGTATCGTGGAATTTTTGCACTCTGCCGACTGGGAAATTTATTTTGAGTTAGGGATGAACTGCTCTGCTGCATACAGTGCTAGTGCACTGTGGGGGTGTTGCGCCGATCTCAGTGGGGCTGTTTATCTTCATCATCATCATCATCATCATAGTCGCCTACGAATAATAATAGTGATGACGAATAAGGGGATTGTTAGACCCAATGTGATAGGGATTTTGATCGGGGCTCTTATACAAGACGCAGCTATTTTAAGTTGACAGGTAGATAGTGTTTCTGTTTCTAACATCATTGTCACTACCGAAATCCCTTCCTTCCCCCCACTCATATGTAGTTCGCTGTTTATCTCCCTGTTTCACAGTCTGCGCATGGCTTTGTTATCACCTTATATAAGCTTGACAGTCCAACGGAACACTATCATATCAACCGATTACTAGCAAAGCAGTTCTCTGGAATCCAAATTTGTCATTCTGTGATAGTGGAGATGTGTTCAGTGTGAACGGCTATTGCTAAGGTGAATGTTTCGGTCTCTTCACCGATCGGATTCCCATGGGACTTAGACTTCACCTTTCGAAAGTGTTCAAGGATTCCATTTCACCTGGTCGCCGTGCTTGACAATTTTTTTACAGTTATGTCATCTTCAATACGCTGAGGATGTCACCTCAGCGTTTCATCCTCACCGCCTTGGCTGGTGATGAAACGTTTGTAAATGAATTGCCCATTCATTACTCGGTGAAGCGGCGAAATGGAATTCAGTTCACCCGAGAGTTACGAGAATCGGTTTTCAGTGCTTTGTCATGTGTTGAACGATACCATCCGAAAAAGACACATTTTCCGCTGTAATCATACCAGTCGCACACGGTGCCCTGTCACGTGATAACAAAAATAAGCTGATGTTGTTGTGTTCATCTGATCTGCATGATTATATTAGATATTGCACTAAAGACCTTGGTTCTTCGATTTATGGATTTAATCTATCGGAAAGTTAATGAACGTTAACTATACTCTTTTTACCGTTCACAGTGTTATCCCTGATTTTTGGACAATATTGACCGGATCATTGTACCCTAACAAATTGTGCTAATTTTCTAGTCTATTTTCGACTCGAATCTAGTTCAATTACTGATTTAGCTTGTTTCGGTTTTGACAGTGCTTTTAGCTTCAAGTGGTTCTATTTGCTCCCTCCGCATGGGTTGAACAGTTGGACTGTCATACTAGAGAGACACTGACGGTGACCAATATAGAGGAGACCCGACTATCCATTCGCACCTGAATCGTTGGTCGTTCCGATCTTTTCGACTCGATTGCTAGCTTACAGCAGCAGCATTTGGTCGGAGGAGCGTATGCCTTTGTCCTGGGGTGAATCGTTGTATATATTTATATATGTATTTCGCACACGTCTGAGTTCAGACTGTGCCAAACAAATCGTGGTACAATAATTTTTATAGGAAAGAAAAACGTTCCATGATTTGCATGCCGAGTACTGCCAGGTTACCCAAGTCAAGGCAGGTGAATTTTGTTGGGGAACTCCACAACCAGAGCCTACGGCTAACCAAAGCCTGACCTGCAAGACAGCGGGGCGGTGTGAAAACCGCAATCCATTGGGGGACGGAGTCCAAGGTGACCAATACACCTGGATACCCAATCAAGCCGGTGATCACTGCCACAAACGGAAAGATGTGTGGTTCGTATGCCTTCTCTTGGTTGGTTTGGAATTAGGGTTTTTGGCCAACTCCCCTGGGTGAAGTACCAGTGGTCCACCAACCCGGTTATAGCTCTGGGTGTCGTCTTTTCGTCCTCTCACTTTGGTGCAAAAACACCACCACGAGAAGGCAGAGAGCATAGCTTCCTCGGCATAGGCTATTCGAGACGCTTGGTCATCTGGGAATATTTCGTGAGGTGCAAGGGAAGGGTGACCAGCCGCAACCCAAGACATCCACCTCCGACCATAACGTGGATTTCGGAAGCGGGTGAATCGTTGATCGTCCCGATCTTCACGTAGGGATCACGCAACGAATGCGCAAACCACCGCGGGATTTGTTTAGTCCCCATCATCCCACAACTGTTAGCTTTTGTAGTACTTCATCGCCTGACACCCCTTATAGTGGATTGTTTCAGCTACTTAGGTAATTGCGTGACAAATGACCGCACACATTGTCAAGCTACGGGCAGTGTACGCAGGACTGAAACACCTTTGATGCGGACGAGATGTTTCGTAGAAACTGAATGGTCGCGTATACTGCGCCAGTGTGTTCTGCCTTATGGTTTCGAGACCTGCGTGGGAGAAATTCATCGTCTAGAAGTCTTCGACTGCCAATGTTTACGTAGTTTGGCGCGGGTTGGATGGAGCGAGCCTGTAAGCAACTCTGAGGTAAATCCTAGCGTGTTTGGTAATGTTTCGATGGTGAATTTATTATCTCATCGAATTCAGATTAGTCGGCTTCGCTGGTTAGGACACGTATTGCGCAAGCTCAACCATTGTCTACCGCATCGTGACTTGTTTGCATTTGTGGCTCCAGGTTTCAGAGTTCAACAAATAACGTGGAAACGACACCTGTGGGAATGCACAGAGTGATTAGATAGAATAGACGTCTCACACCTTACAGGTTGGGGCCCAAAAGACTGCAACTGGTTGGTAAGAGACATTAAAGGATATGACAACTAACCGACAACCGTGGCATTCTTGTGTTTGTGTCTCGCTGGACGATGACGATGATCTATGATCGGTTGATTAATTATCAACTGATTACCGTTGGTAAAATAAGATGACTCCTGAGGTGACTTCCGCTTGATTTTTTGATCAACTCCTACTACTACGTTTTTACTCTGATATTCAATCAACTCATACAGAAATCTCTATAACGGTTGAATCACGTAGTACTTTCACTAGCATCAGTAGTATGATTTTCCCGCCTGTCCCTGCGGATGTTTTCGGTGTAGAGCCGCACACGACGTCACTTGTCGGAATATAACCACGTAGAAGCCGAATGCCCATTTATCAATCTGGACGGCTTGTTGGATCGAATAGAGGATCTCGTTGTGGATGTGTCAAAACGTGTCATGGATCAAGCGGGTGACCTGATTCACGAGATCAATCCGGTGAGTTTTGTGGTCAAAACATGCCTGTTCTTTCCACTCAGAATGTGTGGCGTTTTCTGTTACGCTCTTATCAACCTGTCTTCGCGGAGCTCATTTAAATCAACAGCTCTCTCTCTCTCTCTGTCTTTCCTAACGGACCGTGGGACTAGGTTTCCTTGCACCACCACAGTGATGTGCTGCATCTTTTCCTGAACACTTATCGTTAATTCTCACCTATGGAGGGGGTGGTCTTTCAAGACAATTGCTATTTGACGGATGTGACCAAACTAACAATTTCGTTCTTTTTATTTGGGAAATTTCCAACTAGCGGAGTATCACGCGTTTGTTTGAGCATTTCCGTTGATTCGTTCTTTCCCGCCCCGCCCCCCCCCCCCCCCGGAACATATATACGACTGTGGCTACCCTGCTAAACGCTCGCGAAGCCATTCCTTCCGATGCAAACAAAGTACGAGAAAGCTCGCTATCCTCGTAAACGCCGGCTCATCAAGAGTCTGAGGAATGATCACAAGAAGTGGTTCTTAGGGCAATGTAGAGAGATGGAGAAGGTTGTGGCTATCGGTTATAGTCGCAATCTTTTTTCCCCACGGTTAAGAGCACATGCTTAAGGTAATTAAGGAATGTGACGGTACACTGATTCACAGTCAGCAACACCTTCTGGGCAGAAGTGTTTAAGGCACAGTTCATATGGCCCTCGTCGACACAAGAACTCCCTATGTCTGATTCAACTGGACCAATACTGCAAGTTCACATCAGTCCTCTATTTGAAATGGGGTTACCCGGGAAGTTAATCATCCCATGTCCGCCCTGAGCGGGCTATCCCCATCAGCTTTTAAGGATGCAAGTTCAACCTTGGTTTTTAAGTTATTGAAACTCCTGGGCTCAGTTTGGGAGATGGAACAGGTTCCAACGGAATGCTGTGAATCGGTGATCGTACGGATTTACAAGAAAGGTGATGTCATCTTGTGAATATCACAGAGGAATTAGTTTGACCAACATCGTCTCTAAACCTCTCGCTGGTATTAACTTCGTCGATTGTCTGCCGCACATGAACAGTGCACACGTGAGAACCAGACTAGTGTTAAGCCTAATCGAGGTCGTATAGATCATATCTTCTCTCTTTGTCAAATTCTATAACACAGACATTCCTTTCATAGACCCACCATTTCTGCCTTCCTCTATTTGAAAGCGGATTTCGACTCAGTCGACCGGTTTAAACTCTGGCGTTGCCTCTCTCTGAAGGGTGTGCCCGAGAAGTTTGTTTCAATATTACAATCCCTCAACAATAATAGCCGAAGCCGAGCTTACGTTTTCAACCGAGTTCACCACGGAAAGTGGTGTTCGACAGCGTCACCCTCTCCGTTTTTATTCAACTTTGTCATAGATTTAATTCCTGAAGCAGCCCTATCCTCCTCCGAGGATCGCGGTATCGGTTTATTCCCGGGTTGCGTACTGTCTGATCTCGAGTATGCAGACGACATTGTGCTACTAAGTGAAGATCCAGGGTAAGATACAAGCCTTGCTGGATGGTTTGAGTGCTAGTGTAACCAGGTTCGGTATGCGTTTTGCACCTTCCAAGTGTAAACTGTTGCTACAAGATTGGCTTGATCCAGCCCCCAACCTCACCCTGACTGGGGAAGTAGTAGAGAAAGGTGGCAAATTTTGCTATCTGGGCAGCTATATCTCACATGGCGGAAGCATCACAGATGAACTGTCGGTGCGCATGCAGAAGGCTCGGTTGGTATTTGCCAAATTGAGATATCTGTGGCACCGTCTCGACATCCGGCTGTCTGTGAAGGGTCGAGTATATGCGGCATCAGTTTGGCCAGTGCTGCTTTACGGTGCAGCGATTTGGCTATTGCGGAGCAGGATAAAAATAGATTGTCGGTGTTTGAAAATCGCTGTCGACGCTGCATTGCACGAGTCTGGTGGGGTAACCAGACGAGCAATACTAAGGTTAAGCGTAGAGTTTTAACTAATCGCGGTCGTCCATTGGAGCAAGTAGTCGACCTTCATTGATTACGCTGGTTGGGGCATGTGTCACCAGATAAGTTGCTACGGCGAGCGATGTTTGTCGAGGCAGGTAGTGGTTAGAAGAAAGCCAAGGGTGGTCAAAGGAAGACCTGGTATAAGGCTATGAAAACCCTAACCAAGGGACTGGGTCACATAGTTTCCGTTAGGCTCCCTGGCTGGGGACCCCGAGATGATGGTCACCAATGGTTAGAGGCACTGAGTGATATGACAGTGTCGGTAAGTGTGGCGCTCATACATCTACTCATTATTCTTGTAACATGTCTATATAAATCCACTGTCTTCCGCTTGAATTTGCTCTCAACATTTCAATCTTCATTCTGCTCTTTTATCCAAATGGGTGGCCAAAAGATATCAACCAAAATCCGCGCAGGAAAGTGCATGGTGGATGGTTGTAAGGACAGAAACATGCACAGAGCATTTCATCTGTAAGTCCCTTAACGAGAAAGCCAAATATACATACCCAAACTATTGCTCACAAGTTGAAAGTTCTATCTTTTCAGAGATGAGAAGACTGCACCACTTCTGTTCTGATTTTTCGGTGATAGACGCTTTCGTTCAACAATATGTCTTCTTTATACCCCTGTACTGATCCTCTGTTATTGTCCATGATGTGCTGAAGGCTGATTTCAAGTTGCTGAGATGTGGTCTTCCAGTGATCAGCCGTGTTTCCCACTTTCCGTTCTCTTCTTATTGGCAATATATGTAATGCTCATATCGATGCGTGCTTGATATTTGCTGGCAATTCCATTTCGCCTGTTCGCCGAGCTTGGCAATTTCTTTGCAAACGTTTCATCACCAGCCGAGGTGACATCATCAGTGCTTGTGAAGTGGCCACTTCAGAATTATAACGATGGTCTTATTTTTTTTGACTGAAAGATTGTATATGACTCGCTATAGCTTCAGTACAATATAGTACAATACAATACAAGCAGTGATAGAAACACTTGATTGAAATTGGCTTTGGATATAATCTCGAGAGCCGGATCGAATGGATGAANTGAATATTGAGGAAAATGGCCCGCTGGTAATGCTTGTGTATATGTTTGTTTGTTTGTTTATTGGTCACTTTTCAAGAGCCTGTCTGATTTTGGTACTATCGAAGTTTGAGTTTAGCTCAGTTGCAACGAGTACGGGGATTGTGATCATCCGGGTGCGTCGGAACAGTAGTGGAAAGTGTGATTCGGGCATTCTTTTGGTGCTGAACGGAAGTTTGAAGTTGAATGACTTTTTCCGGTAATGCTCAATTTAGGTTGTTATAGTTTTTGTAATCAGATTTCAAGTCGACTTTTGCACTCCCATTTTTGTTTCGTGGTGTCATGGTTCAGTCACTACCGACCCACCTACCTACCGGGTTAATCATAATTCAATAGTTGTCCGTTGTCTACCGAGTCTTTATATATATATATATATATATGCTGAAATTAACGCTCATTCTGTCATTTTTTTGTGTTCTGTAGAGCTTTGTCCCACCCAAAGGACCGTTCCAGCGACTTCGCTATGAGGAAGCGATCAAAATGCTGAACCAATCGGGCATCACAAAAGAGGATCTGACCCCATTCGAATTCGGAGACGATATACCTGAGGCTCAAGAACGTCGTCTAATCGACCAGATCGGAGTGCCTGTGCTACTGACTCACTTCCCAGCGGGAATGAAGGCATTCTATATGCTACGTACAGAAGGCGATCCTCGGCTAACTGACTCGGTAAATGAATCAGATTGAGGAAATGATACTTGATTTTCCCTTCAAAATCTGCTCTTTGGTGATATACCGATCGACATAAATGTGCTTTTCTTTTCCGTGGTTTGATTACATACCGTTTATTCATCACCCAAGATTTGTCTGCTCCCCTTTACGAGCTGGCTTTCGGTGGCTTTTCAACTCGACTATAACCCCGAAGATCATCTTTTCACTTATGTGAAGACACTAGCGCCGCGAAAACACACACACAGTGTGTGTGTGTGTGTGTGTGTGTGTGTGTGACTTTCCCATCGAAGGCTGTGAACTCAGGTTACGACTAGAATGACTTGATGACATATGGGTTCACCCCGACCGCAATAGAACGTTTATCACATGCACTCACTATTCGTTCTACGCGAGCACAAGTAAGTTGTTCACAAACTGGCAAAAAATAATCCTCTCTTTTCCATTGATTTCTCGTCTCACCCCCAAAAAGGTCGATTTGTTGGTACCTGGCGTAGGCGAGATTGTTGGCGGCTCGATGCGTATGACCGATATGGATCAGCTGATGAGCGGTTACAAACACGAAGGGATTGACCCAACACCATACTATTGGTACACAGATCAGGTGCGTTCCCGTGGCGTTTGTGCTGTTGCACTGTAATTAACTCACTGATAAAGAGCTCCTGATTAAACTTTGATGAGCTGATATAAAGTGATAAAGAATGAGGTGAAGCATATCAAATCTTTATCCTTAATTTACGCTGTTCGCAATTTTTGTTCGCACATATATATCTCAAGTAGTGTATGCATGACCCAATAAATTTTCCCTGGAAACACGACGATTGTTGCTGCTCGTCAGGTATGCTTATGCGGTAATCTCTTGTTAATCCGTTCGCCTACGTATACCCAGGAAGTGTATTTTCGTCACAACAACTTTGTTTGCAACACCGGGTGACCATTGAATAAATGGCTCTTTCAGAGCCAGTCTATTGAAGAATCAGTGCTGTGATTCGACGTTTTGTAAGTGGGTTAGAGGCTACTAACCGCAACAAACGTGACCTGATGGTCTTGGTGGAATATTCCATTATAAGTAGTATGTGAAGGAATATATATATACATATAAATAAAGGATAAGAGAAAGAAGTTGACTCTTTCAACTGTTCCTATCAAACGCATATCCCAGGAGTTTTATCAAAGCGTGCCTTAGAGGTAAGAAACAAACAACACATACAAAAGAAGTAACTTGGATAACGATACCCTACATACGCGGCACGTCAGAAGTCACCGAACGAATATTCCGACCGTCGGGAATCAAGATCGTCCATAAACCGGCAGCAACCGTGCGATCATCCCTTTTCAACGGCAAGGATCGAGTAGAACAGCACGAACGATCAGCAGTAATCTACGTAATCCTGTGCCTCGGCTGCAACCTACACTACATAGGCGAGACAGGCAAACAACTACACACTCGCCTACACGAACACAAGCTTGCCCTCCGACGCGCTGACCCGAAGTCACAAATCTGGAACCACTGCGCACGGACAGGTCACCAGATCGCAATCGATAACGCAAAGGTTGTGGCGCGAACTAAGAAGAAGGGGGAACGATTAATCCTCGAAGCTCTGCCCTCGGTCAATTCGTTCAACCGACACGTCGAGATAGACAAACATTACGTCACACTCGCAAAACCCGCGATGATTGGTGGACTGATAGGCGTACAAACAGCACACAGGCGCACGGAAAGACGGTAATCCCATTATTTCATCCATTTCATTTACGTTTGACAACGAGTCCTAGTTTTGGATCGAAACGTTACAATAAACATTTTACAACTCAGTGTACACCTTCATTCTCTCTT
>UZAN01049091.1:2758-22817 GCA_900618425.1 Echinostoma caproni | reverse complement strand
ACCATACCTGGATACCTCGATCGCCAAGCGGTTCAAAGCCTCTTGGACTACCTGTGTGTTGTCACCCAGCAAGGCGATGTTATCGGCATATTCCAATTCAGGAATTCTATTCCCTGGGAGGAGTTCAACTCCACAGTTTGCTGGACTGGACAAAGCATTCTGTAGAACATCCTCTATGTCAAAGTTGAAAAGGAATGGGGATATAGGGCAGGCTTGCCGAACTCCACTGGAGACTGCGAAGGGTGGCGAAAGCTGGCCATAGGCCCTAACCCGACCTGAGGTATGACCATACAACTCTTTGAGGATCGACACATACTTCTCAGGTACTCCATTCTTCAACAAACAGTTCCATAATGTGATCCTATCGACAGAGTCGAAGGCCGCGCAAATGTCTAAGAATACAATGACCGTTGATCTTTGGTAGGCATGACGGTGCTCTAGCAGCTGTCAGAGGGTGAAGATTTGATCGATGCATCTACGACCAGCGCGAAACCCAGCCTGCTCCTCACGCGTAGTGTACAATCGGCGGTGAATGACGGACGCCAATAGCTTCGACGCTATCGGCATTAGGTTTATACCTCTGTGATTGGCACAGTCATTACGCGGGCCCTTTTTGAAGATGGTGACAACAATCGATTCCCCCCACGAGGAGGGGACTTGCTCAGTGTTCCACTCTTTGGAGAACGGACATGGAGTTCTCTAACAAGCTTTATTCCACCATCTTTAAATAGAGCAGGGGAAGGCCATCGGAGCCCGGTGCTTTGTGACGTTCCAAGACTTGGATCTCCTTACTGATTTCCGCCTCAGAAGGTGGGTCTGTTGTGACAGACCATGGGGCGTGTGCCGGAATAACTGTGAGGAGCTGACGCTAGTGGCCAGCTAAACTGTGCTTTGAAGTGCTCCTCCCAGCGTTCAAGACATCTCTGTTGATTGTGAATGGACGAACCGTCAGCTTCGCGGATTGTTTCGCCCACACCTGAGGCTTTCCAACCGGTGACCCGGATGAGATGAACCAGCTTACGGAAATTTCCCATGGCGGCAACACGTTCCATGTCTGACGCGCGTTTAGTCCACCAGATCTCGCAGATCTCTCTCTCTCTGTGTAGGCTTACATTGAGATTTCGACTCGTTGCTCGTCGTGTTTCATTATGCTTGCTGCCGGTTGGGATTGATCGGCGTTCTTCGAGAAGCCGTAGAGATTCCGCAGAAATCCAAGGNGTCACGGCGCGACGTGTCAGGTCACAACTAACTAAGCCAGCAGAATGTAGAGCACTCTTGATAAGCGACCAGTGCTGGTTAACGTCATCAAGTGGGGTTGATTCTAGCTTTTCTGATAGCGCGTTCTGAAAGATAGTTGGGCATGCTGGTTTAGACAACTGACCATAGTCTATCGGTCGATGTGTCAAGCGATACATTACTGTCGCATCTGCCTCACTAAATGGTTGAATTTCTTTCGTATGGAAGAAATATATATACATTGTTCTCATTCCACTTATTCTTCTTATTACACACTTTCCTATTATAAAATGCAGGCGGACCAAACGTCATGTTTCTGGGTCCTGCTGTTTTGTTAGAGAAACCGGTAACCTAAACCCCTCTGCTTTGAGTTGTGAACCACATACAGCCCCGCTAGGTTGGGCATAGTCTTGAGATGGATGACTGCCAAGGTGCCTAATAGTTTTTTTATTCGGTCCAGTATAAGGACCGTGGTCACTGTGACTTTTTTGAATTTTTTTTACCCTCAGCAGTTTATTGACAAGTGGTCGGTTGGTCGCCCACGTATTACGCAGAAAACCCTTCAGTTATACGACACAAGCAAACGCTAATTTGAACCAATCAAAATGCGGTAGTTGTGTGCGATCTCAAAGCGGCACATTATACTAGGTGCGAAAGCACTCTGTACGACGTATCCTGTGTGGACGATGAGATGAGACAGTCAGTTTCATTTTATGCCAACCGATTAGTAACTGAAGCAAGTCTTTCCCGAGATTAATTTCAATAGAAAAGACCATATCGTAATACTTCACGATTTATATCTAGGACGGTTTTGCTGCATCTCAACATAATGCAAACTGCAGAAGGTGCAAAGTTTATACTGAACTTGAACATGATAGCAAAGTAAAGTATAATGCACTAAAACAGACAAAACATAAAGGGAGAAGGGGTAAAAAGTAGCATGTTACCGAGGTGAAAGCAGGCTAATATAAATTTTTTGTTGACACGGCTCCCATTGGTAGCGTTATTCTCAGCAAACCTCGGCAGTCCTGCGACTCGTAACTTGTAGACAGCCCGGAACGCCCTGCTTCAGTGAATCTGATGTCGCGTCATCAGCAGATATCGAGCAATGGCTGAGGATGGGATCTTGTAGTTTTGACCATCGTTTCTATGCCGTGGATTTGACCGTGATGGCGTCATCAGATTGGTAACTGTTTTCGAAGTGAAGATGGTTTGTAAGTGTAGGTTTGTAGGATATCTTGATGTTGTGATTCAAAAGGATAAGCTTGACTTTCATCCAATCATGAGTGGTACATTAAGTGAATCTTCTAATATGTGGTCAAGGTTACCATGAGGTTCACATGCGTTTGAGCCATGCTATTTCGAAAGAGGCATTTTTTATTCTTATTTTTACTGGAGATGTAAACGTATCTGCTATTCGTTATCCGAAAAATGCGCGCTTTGTTTATTCTTCATGCATACCTCACGCGCATTTCAGTTCTCATGTTGTCTCCTCAAACACTGTGTTTATTCATTCATGCCAATGTATATTCTGGAATAGATGATATTGAGCAAAAAGAAACTATACTAATGAAAGATCGGTAGTGTCCTCTTAATTACATCTAAGTTGTACATGCAACTAACCGGAGGAGAATATGGTTCTGTACTCCGTCTTTTATTTCCTCAGCGTTTTGTTTATTGTCATATATGTTTCTGTTCTTACCCCTCCCACTATCTCCGCAGACGTGTCTACGTTATTATGAACATGAATTCATAGAATTGGCTCGTCAGTCTCCTGCAGTCGTGGTCTGTCGCTGCTCGCCAACACAGAAGACCCAAATCGTCCGACTAGTGCGACATCATACCGGGGCTCGGGTGGCTGCAATCGGTGACGGAGGGAACGATGTGGGCATGATCCAGGCGGCCGATGTTGGTTTCGGTCTCGTTGGCAAAGAGGGTCGACAGGCCAGTTTGGCCTCGGACTTTAGTCTGTATCAATTCCGTCATGTAGCTCGATTGCTGCTGGTACATGGTCGAAATTGTTACAAAAATACGGCCGTCTTGGCCCTGTTCGTCATTCATCGAGGTTTGTGATAGACCTCGGTTTATATCTGTATCAAACTTGAACGATTCTCATGGGAGTTGTTTTCGCAACTCTCGTTTTTCCTCGTCGACGACTTCGCTCATTTCGCTCTTCTCTTTTGTTTGCGAATGCGAACACATTAGGCCCGTTTTGATTTGTTCGTTATCGCTTATTTATTCCTCAACAACACGATACAAGTTTCTTGAAACAGTCGGTTGAGGAATATCACCCGGGGTGAAGCATCTTAAACTCAACTATACCAACAATCACCCAATACAATGTTTTACCAGTGTGAAGTATATGTAAGTGTTTTTTAACGCATAACTTCTCATGGTTCGTTCACGCCCGCGAAGCTTTGTTCAAAGTTGGAAGACTATCGTTTTTCTCCCTTAATTTGAAAACTGTTTACCACGAGTTAACCCTCAGGTTTACCAATGTTTGCGTCAATCCCTGATAGTTATGTGCTTCACTAAATATTTCTCGGTGCCTTGGAAGTTGAAAGAGAATTCCTATAGTGATCCTTTTAGATATTATAGTTACCAGACACATTTTTGTGGCTAACAGATTTGCATCTTCCAAATATATTTGACATTCTTTGCATATTAAACTGCGTATGGTCATGTCTGTATTCGCCAAGCGACCTTGTTTTAAAATGTTTTTATCCCCACACTTGGTATCGCGACTCTGTACTTGCTTACTCATTATCTCTGTTAATCGATCCTAAAGTAACCAATGAAAATCGTGCATGTTTACTTTGTTCATTAGTTTCACATTGCATGATTTTTATTTTTATACCTAATTTTTTATTCGTCTTTCTGCGTTAATGACAATGTCTTGAGCTGAAAATTCACTCAACATACGTGCATAACCCGGATATTAACTTGACTTGATCTGAATCGTCCCAAGCTCATAGTAGGAAGCTTTCGGGAGCTTTCCCGAAGATCTTATCGCTAATTAGGTTCGATTGCCGTATGGGTTCTGCGTTTTCGCTTGTTTTTCTGTGGCGAGCAAAGCCCGGTCATTTTTGAACCTCTCATTTGTATTGTGCGTCTTTTGTTCAGACAACCGTTTATTGTCCTACGCCCGCCATTCTTTGTTTGGTTCTTTCTTTTATCAGGTTCCATCATCAGTGTGATGCAAGCCGTGTTCTCTGCCGTGTTCTACTTCGTCTCGGTCTCACTGTTTCCCGGTTTTCTCCTTGTCGGCTATTGTACCGTGTTCACCATGTTTCCCGTGTTCTCGCTTGTCCTGGACAAGGATGTCCCCGACCGAATCGCAATCACCTATCCGGAGTTGTACAAGACCTTACAGAAAGGGCGTGAGATCACCTTCAAGACGTTTTTCGTGTGGTTACTGATCAGTATCTATCAAGGTAAAAGATTTGAGTTTGATGCGCTTGTTGTTGTTAGCATTCGTCTTCATCTATTAGTTTCTCAATACAAGGTATCTCAAAATGGGGTTTTACAAAGCACAATTCACAATAAGGTGCTCTCGTCTGGCTGGGCGATTTCGATATATCATGAGTTAGTTCAGTTCCGTTTGTACAACCGTTAACGATGCACTTTCGTGCGCCGGTTTTGGCAACTGTCTTTAGGTTACCTATCCGGATAAAACAGTAGAATTAAGATTGATATATTGAGAGCAAATTCAAGCGAAAGATAGCGAATTCATATAGACTGAAGTTACGAGAATAATGAGTGGATGCATTCGCGCCACCGTTTGCGATATCCAGCCGTATCGCTCATTGTCTCTAACCATTGGTGACCATCATCTCGGGGTCCCCAGCCAGGGAGCCTTAATGACCTAGTCTCCTGGTTAGGGTTTTCATATCCTCATACCAGGTTTTAGTTTGACCTCCCTTGTTCTTTTTCCACTCGGTATCTGTTTCGGCGAACATCGTTCGCCGTGGTAACCTATCTGGTGACATACGTAGCACATGTCCCAACTAGCGTAATTTATGAAGGTCGACCACTTGCCCCAGCGGACGACCACGATTACCTAAAACTTTACGCCTGACCTCAGTATTGCTCGCCCGATTACCCTGCCAGACTCGTACAAGGCGACATAGACAGTGGTGTTCGAACAGCGGCAATCTATTTTTATCATGCTCCCGTAGTAGCCAAGTCTCTGCACCGTAGAGCAGCCATGGCCGAACTGCTGCAGTATGTACTCGGCCCTTCACAGACAGCCGGATGTCGCGACGGCTCCACAAATGGGTCAGAAGCTCAATATACCAACCAAATCGATGTACATCAACTCAAGTCAAGCATGAGTCCAGTTCAGTCGATACAACCATTAACCATGCACTTTCATGCGCAGGCGTTGGTCGCTATCTTTTGGCTGCATATATGAATGATCAGTGTGAGAGAAAGACAGGAAAGTTGAAAGTAGAGTTGAACGGAGAATTTCATTGGACCAGTGTTGCAAATAAATTGAGAAGAAACAGGAACGCATAGACTTCATTCGACCATTGTGGGGCAATTTTCAGTGAAAAAATATTCTCGCGTTAGATTTTGAATTTATGACCGTAGTAAAAGAATACACGGTTATGGAACTTCTGCATAAAGCGGAAGATCCAAAGTAACTTTATGTGCATTGAGATGACTAGTACGATTGCATAAGGTTTAGTTTCAATCCACTGAATACTTTTCCCTCACAAACGAAATCAAACGCGAAAGATAGGGCACACCGGAGTCACGGGAAGCTGCGGCACTAGTACATAAAGGGGTTATACTTATTACCGGCAACAGAGGTGGGTGTATACGGAGCGGGATGGTTGGTTGTCAAGTGTCAAAAGGGGAATGTAGGTGCACAGAAGATCACAAGCTTCAGTATTTTGATTGAATGTTAATTTGGCAAGTGCTGTAAACACAATACGTTTAGTGAAAAATCATTTAAATCTTTTTACAACAACCCGGGGGGGGAGATAAAAGGAGAATAGAGAGAGTCCAGTGACAACAAACAAAAAGCTGGATGAATTCAAAAAAAGACGTATTCAACGGCATCCTCAGATCTTTTGAATTCAACTATCTCGTTTGCTGTGTATATACATTCAGATCGTGTTTAGTCTAAAAAGTGGCAGGTTTGCGAACAACCGAACAGGCGCAGGCAAGCGAATTGAATACCGAGGACGAAGGTCACAACCACTCGAACCGGATTGGTACAAGGTCAGGGAGCGTAATCATTGCTGCGGGGGGGGGCAGTCACATCTACTAAAGCAACGAGAGGCTCATCACGAAGTCGATCTGATGATTACAGACGTCTGGTTCCTAAGGTCGAATAGAAACTGCCGGAACGGACTTTGGTTAGCAGTTAGACTTCGGACAATTTATGACAAAGTTAAAAAGTTGCGTATACCGCGCCAATGTACGGTCATTTCTGCTCTACTGTTGTGAGACCTTGAATTTGCGGATAGATGACATCCCTAGCGTAGTGGTTTTTCGACAATCGATGCTCACGTATTCTGGCTTAAGTTGGATGGAGTGAGCGGGTTATTAGCTTAGAAGTAAGGCGTCGGGTGTTTGGGAATGCATCGAAATCAGCTCCATGTGCTCCGGTGGTTAGGACACGTTTTGAGTATATCCGACGGTCGCCTATCACAGAGCGCCTTATTGGCAGTGGCTGTTGCAGGCTGGAGGAAGCCAGCTGGAGTCCAGTAGATGAAAAGGCATAAGCCCTCCGGCCCAGACGGGCTATCCCCATCCGTTTTTAAGAATGGGAGCTCAGCCTTATTCTCGGAGTTAACAAAGCTTCTGGGCTCCCTGTGGGAGACATAACAGGTTCCAACTGAATGGTGTGAATCGGTCATCATACCAATTTACAAGAAAAGTGACAGCACCTCTTATGAAAACCACAGAGGAATTAGTTTAATCAACATCGTCTCTAAACTTCTCGCTGAAATCACAATCCGTCGATTGTCTGCCGCACGTGAACGTTGCACGCGTGAGAACCGGGCTGGCTTTAGACCTGGTCGAGGTGGTGTCAACCACATCGTCACCCTTCGCCAGACTCTGGAGCACCGACACTTTTTTGCCTAGACCCACCATCTCTGTCTTCCTGGATCTCAGAGCGACTTTCGACTCAGTCGACCGCTCTGAACTCTGGCGCTGCCTTTTTCTGAACGGTGTGCCCGAGAAGTTAATTTCAGTATTACAATCCTTTTATACTAATAACCGACGTCGAGTCTAAGCTTACGACACTTTTTCTCCCGAGTTCACCACGGAAAGTAGTGTTCATTAGGGTTGCCCTCTCTCTCCTTTTCTATTTAACTATGTTATAGTTCTGATTATGGAAACAGTCCTATCCTCGTGCGAGTATAGTGGCATCGATCTATTCCCAGGTGACAGACTGTCTGATCTAGAGTATGCAGACGATATTGTGCTACTAAGTGACGATCCAGGTAAGTTACAGGCTTTACTGGAAAGTTTGAGTGCTAGTGTAGCCATGTTTGGCATGCGTTTTGCACCTTCAAAGTGTAAAATGTTGCTACAAGACTGGGCTGGTCCAGCACCCAGCCTTACTCTAACTGGGGAAGTAATAAAGCAGGTGGATAAGTTTTGTTATTTGGGCAGCTACATCTCACCCGGTGGACGCATCACGGATGAAGCGTCAGCTCGCATACAGAAGGCTCGGTTGTCATTTACCAACTTGACACATCNTCTGTGGAGCCATTACGACATCCAGCTGTCTGTGAAGGGTCGAGTGTATGCTGCAGCAGTCCGACCATTTATACTATACGGTCATTAAGAAAATAGGATAACGATAGACTGTCGGTGTTCGAACACCGCTGTC
This sequence comes from Echinostoma caproni, assembly GCA_900618425.1. Classification (NCBI taxonomy): domain Eukaryota; kingdom Metazoa; phylum Platyhelminthes; class Trematoda; order Plagiorchiida; family Echinostomatidae; genus Echinostoma; species Echinostoma caproni. The sequence goes on along the minus strand of UZAN01049091.1, from coordinate 14,728 downwards.
TACGCAGCATTGCACGAAGTTGGTGGGACAGCCAGACGAGCAATGCTGAGGTTAAGCGTAGAATTTTAGGCAGTCGCCGTCGTGTACTAAACCAAGTGATCGACCTCCATAGATTACGTTTGTTGGGACATGTGTTAGGCACGTCACTAGATAGGTTTCCAAGGCGAGCGATGTTTGCCGAGGCATTTAGTGGGTGGAAGAAGTTCAAGGGTGGTCGAGCTAAGACCTGGCATGAGGGTATGAAAACCCTAACCAGGAGTCTGTGTCACATAAGTCCTGTTAGGCTCCCTGGTTGGGGACCTCAGGATGGTTGTAACTGATGATTAAAGACACTGAGTGATATAGCTGCGTGTCGCAAACNGCAAACAGTGGCGTTCGTGCATCTTCTCGATTTCTCTGCATTATTAGTCCAATGAACTTCTCAATTTTCTCTTCGATTCTACTTTCAACTTTCCTGTTTTCCTCCTATTATTCACCCAAATGGGCAGCCAAAAGACAGCAACCAAAACTGGCGTACGATAGTGCATAGTTAATGGTTGTACAAACAAACTGAAATGACGTGGAGACGAATCATGGAGAAATGCACAGAGCGATTAGGTAGAGTAGGTGTCTCTCGTCTTTCGAGTCGGGGTCCAAAAGACTCCTTAACTGGTTGGTTGGAGACACTGAAGGTCATGGTTGCGAACCAACAGCAATGACGATCTTGCTGTCACTTCTTATTAGTCCAGAATGCTTGAACTAGTATGCATGCACAGTTGGACTGTGTACTCTGTGTTGACCACAGAGGTTCATTTTCTTTTCCCGTCCCTAAAATAAGTCCAATCCCTATCCTCCTTACACATCCTCGCTTACCTTGTATGTATGAGTATGACTTTGGCAGCGATCAGTGAAATTTGCTTTACTGTATTACGCTGTACAATGATGCTGACCATTATGGTGGCGTCACTTAGGTTACAATCTATCAGGTAACAGGCCCATTTCGTAAAATGTAAAAGGGCACATTCCGGACTTTAACGTAAGTTAGTCTTAATTGATACGGCCGTTTGAGATCTGCCAAAATAAAACAATAGGACTTATCACCGAGCATGGTGTCAACGCAAAGCTGAATAAGTCTATTCATTCCTTGATTTATGCGATGATGGATTTGATCGTCTGCTATTCTTTTTCTGTCCACGAACCCCCCCTCCCCGCTTTCTTCGGATCTAGGTGGTGTGATTATGTACGGAGCACTGTTGCTATTCGAGGACGAGTTCATCCACGTCGTATCGATCACATTCACCGCTCTTCTCCTAACCGAGCTGCTTATGGTCGCGATCACCATTCGCACTTGGCATTTGCTCATGATTTTGGCCGAAGTGATCAGTTTGGCAATCTACGCGCTCACACTGGTCATTATGACGGAGTATTTTGGTCAGTTGCCCACACTTCATATCCCAAAATCAGTATCTACCGCTGTTCGCATATGGATTTTTTCACATTCATTATCGAATCACATTGGTAACAGTTACTGCATGATAAGTGTATCCGTTATGGATTTTGTTAACAGTTGCGTTTTCTTTTCTTTTTCTACCCTCGACGGANTAATTAATAAAACGGAATAAAATTCACTATCCAGAATTAAAATGCTTATCAATTTTTAAGGGAGTGGTAGTGTAATCAACTCGATTTGTGACGAATTTCTTCTTTTGATGGAAAAATGTATTAATAACTAAGAGTCCAGGAAGCACTGGGTCGTTTCTTTCTCGTCTAGTTACCTTAGCAGTGCGAATCACCGTAGCTCGGGACCTCTCATGCACACATCTCACTCTTTTGACCACCAGGCAGCTAGCTGATCAGTGTGTCTTACTTTGTCTGCACACCAAATATGTCACAACCCTTCTTCTTTGTAACGTTTTTGTGGGCAACTCCTCTCTCATTTTCGCGCTAACCTGCAGGCTTGTGACTCGATCACTGCCATTTGACTAGTGGATTGGTTATGCTGGATACTTCTATTCTTGTCATTCACCGTCTCGAATGCTAATGTGGTTTGTCTGCGTCGAGCATTCCTGCAAACGGTATCCTGTTGTGGTTTGATATCGCGTTGCCCAGTGTTTTCGTGAAATACTTGAGCGTTGATGTTCACACTTCATCGCAAAACTTTGGTGGGAAGGTCACGTTGGTTTTAGGAAGAGATGTAAGACGTGTTATCATGCGAAAACCTAATGGTGTTTCCTCTCCTATTCCTCATTCAATACACCACACAGTTCATCCTTCTGTGCCACTCTTGAGTCACACTTTGTCTCAAGATTTTGAGATTGAATCGTTGTCTTGTTCGGATTGAAGTCCGTCGGTCTTGTTATCTTGTGACTCGAGGCACTTAGGTCCTATTCATCCGTGACTGACAGTTTTAAGCGACACGATCAACCGCACACTGCAGTGTTCCCTTTACCATGGTCTGACATCTTGTTTGCGTGCCGCTTTTTATGTTTCGTAAACCCTGTGGTACGGTTGTATTAAGCATGCGATAAAACTAAAAAAGGAGGAAAAAATTTCTTTCTATTCTCCATTATCTATTTTTTTCCCCATTTTCTTTTTATCCTCTGTGAAACCTACAATTCATATTAGCATTGACACCAAGCTCGTCATCAAGCCAGTAATATATATATATATATATATATTGACTTTTAGTTTTACTTAATTTGAATAAATAGCCTAGCTCTAGAGTCTCATTCGAGGGATTATAATGAAAATTGGCCATGGCAGTCAAACTATATGCGAGTTGATGGCTCCCATGTACCTCTTTAAGTTGGATGGGTGATTCAAATGTCAAAAGATCATCCGCTATCCGTGTGACCTCGTATCTCGGCTGGTAATATGGCCCCTGCACAATAGCGTAACCGCCATCCGTAAATGGATTCGAATCCCACCGAAACCACTGATCGCAATTCAGAATTAAGCCCGCTACCTTCTGCTACGCGGTCAAATAATATTATTTGAACTTGATAATCGTCTACAACAAAACGGGGATTTTGCTAAAGAGTAACTAACTCATGAACCTTGCCGTGTCTAATGTATTTCTGTTTACGAAGAAACGACCTTGAAGTCTGCGTTCGATGACACCGTGCTACGTACTGTTTAATACCTGCTTCCCTCCATTACAGACCCGAACTTCTTGCGTACGGTTGGATTCGTCTGGAAGGTGCTGGCAATCACGGGAATCAGTTGCATTCCGATCATCATTCTGAAGTTTATTCATTACAAATTCCGTCCTTCTATCTATTCCAAACTTCAATCTCAATGAGCGTCATGACGAAAACCCAGACTTCCACATACAAATTGACTTGTTCTCGAAGTTCCAGTTTTGTTTGGTTCCCCGTCCCGTCCCTCTCCACGCATCGGTCTCCGATTTATTTTCTGAGTCTCTTCCGAAATTGCGTTCATTGGTCTATTGATTGCTTGTCACCACCACATAAACGGTATCTCTGTCATCTGCCACATTCTCCTCTCCTATCCGAGTGCTTTTGATCTGTCCCCCTAATCGTTGTTTCCTTTGTTGATGAGTTTTCTCGTTTTACCGCACTTCAATTATGTGATCATGTTCCACTACAGCCGGTCATTCATACCCTTTTCTCCCTCCGTTTCTTTTCTCTCATTCCATATCCCCACCGAAATTCTGATTTTACGTTGCTGACTACTGATTCGAATTCTTCACCACATCTCATCGCCCTACCACACACGCACGCAGACACACACACATTGAATGTCATCTGCGCTGTGCTGCTGTTGTTTTCGATGACACAGTGCATATGAATGTTCAGTTCTTTCCCGATCTCCACGTGTGCTTCTCGTGTTCTCTGTTTCTTGCATCCGGTTCCTGTTCGACCAGCCCCAAATTGGTTTTAACCACTTTTCCTCATGCAGCCCGTTTAGAGAAATACACATACAGAGAGAAATTATTATGTTAGCTCTTCTTCCCATCCCTCGTTGAGGCTCCGACGCACGACACAGTCTGTCAACTCCTGTTCTTCTCTTTTCCAAACACCACTATTTTCTTCGGTCCCACAAAGTCTGTTGATCGTAAATGCCGGTAATGGAACAGTTGTAACAATAACCCATCTCTACAAAAGGATCACGTGAAATTTTCTTCTCAGATGGTTCCGCAAATAAATGAAACATCCCAGGCATTCCGTTTAAGATTTTACTCATTGTTTTGGCCGAGATACAAAACAGGAGTTCTTTGGTGATTATACCACGATATTCACGTCGGCCTATTTACTTTGTCGAGTTACACACAGGGTAGATTGACTAAAGTAAATTACATTTGCTGTCTGTACCTGGCAAAAAACACTTCGATTTCGGCAGAGCACATGGCATATCACATAAGATGTATCACCCCTTGGATTCGAATACACAGATTACAAAAAGTCAGTTTTATTGTAGGAATAACTTACAAGCTCATGATTATCTTGTCCCCATAGGATATCTACACAGTTGAATCGCTTCACGCCGAAAAACAAGTCACATAGAGCTCCTGGCAGGAATGGGATGTGTATCAAGGTTTCATCCAGTCTCCGCTTGAAAGATTCAATAGTTGGTGCACAAATGATGTGAGATTGAAGGGTGTTCCAAGTAGTACATACTCTGACTGCAAAAGATTGACGCCGGCATTCGAGCAGACACTTTGGAATCAGTAACTTGAAACGGTGTCCCCTAAGGTGTACATTGTTCGATAACATGAGCAGCGGTCGACACGGATGGTTTAGGTTCTGCAGTATTTAATGCGTCAAAATCAAGTCTCCCCGAATTCGGCGATACTGAGCAGAATATAGTCCCAATGATCTTAATCTCTCCTCATAGGTGAGGCAATGCAATCCCTTGACCATCTTGGTGGCCATCCTTTGTGGGCGCTCAAGCATCTTGCGATACCGTTGCAACCATGAACTCCAAGCTTTGATGGCGTAATCTGTGTACGGTCGAATGTACACTGATAGCGAACGTGGGAGCGGTACTGATTCAAACCGACCAAAGACTCACCTAAATAAACCGAGATTCTTCACAGTTGCGAGCGAATCCTTAGCGCAGTTGATCGAGCAGCCTAAATCCTCTTGAACAACAATGCCTAAATCGTTTTCACCCGGAGCATGTGGTAGCTGCTGGTTTCCGAGGAAATACGGGAATCTTCTCTTGTGGTGTAGGGATATGATTTTGCATTTAGAAACGTCACATTCAATGTCGTTCTCCTTAGACCATTGATAAACTGCGTTAAGGGATTCATGAAGTTTTGGAGAGCCCTCGGGTTCTGTTACTGAATTCCAGATTTTGGCGTCGCATGCAAACAGTATTGTTTTTGGACCTAACAGTTTCGATAAATCATTTATGAATGCGAGGAACAGACGGGGACCGAGTACGAACCCTTGGGGAACACCGCGGTTGGCATTAATAGATCCGGATGTGGAATCAGAAACACGAACTGATATGGTCCGTTGTTGGAGGAATGCTCTAACCAATCAAACATGAAATCTCCAATTCCGTACTTATAGAGCTTTTGTAACAAAATTTGGTGATTCACCCGATCAAATGCTTTCAACTCCGAGATAAATCACATCCACCGCATCCCCTCCGTCGACTATTCGGGTCCATTCATTTCGAACAAGAAGCAAGTTGGTGGAGCAGAATCGCTTTTGACTGAACTCATGTTGAGCTGTCGAAAGAAAGTATCTTTCGAGGTGTTCCATCAGAGAATCTGCCGCCATTGATTCCATGATTTTCGATAACACCAGATGCAGGGTTACAGGTCGGTAGTTAGCGGGGTCAATACGACAACCACCTTCGTATATGGGCGAAATAATCCCTTGTTTCCACGAATGTGAGAGTGTTGCTTGTTCGAAAATTCGTTTGAACAGAATGGCTAGCGGTTCGGTGTCTGTATGGGAAATGGTCACTTAGTTTCAGTTGAGTTTATGCATCTTGGAAAACGAAGAACTACACTAATTGAATCCTATCTGGGATATTTAAACGGTGGGAATATTTGGAATTTGCGAATTTGAGGGAGTTCCATGGTACACGTGCTATAACGTTATGCAACTTGTATCGGCTGTTCCATTCGATGCATTATTTTCAATTCAGCATTTACCACCATTTCAGGAAAAATGCCACATAAACCATCGACAGTTTCCAGGCCGATAACCTTGACATGGTTTGGTGCTATAAGGGAAAAGCATGGCGCAGAGCATCGTTTGTAGAAAGGCGATTGAACTACCATAAAAATGGGTCATGGTTACTTCAAGGCTGATTTCGCTCTTGGTCAGAGAGATGCGATCTTCAATCCTATAAAGAGATAAACAGCTACTCCGTTGTGTTATTTTCCAAGTTTTGCCGGGAAAGTTTGACTATCAGTGATGTGATGGACGAGTTTCAAGTTGAGTTACCGCAGTGATCCTTGATCCATTTCGATCATGATATTTCCAGTGCTGAGTAAGCAGCGTTATATTAAAAGCATCTCCACGAAAGAACCATAAATCCCCGACCAAGTTTGCGGCTGTAAGATCAGCCACTAGAATGGGAGTAAAATTCAGTGGATCGATCCGCTCGATGGCACTAACCTAACGGTGCCAACTTGTGAACGATGATCGCACTTGACCTGTAAGCGGGTGTGTGGAGTAAGATGTTGGATCTCCAGTTGATGGATAGCCACTATCGCACTGACGCGCCTGTGTGAATGGGTGAAAGTAATCATAATTGTCTTTACTGGAACACTGACGAAATTGAACAGGTCATTGTAAGAATTGTGATAAATGGTCTAATGTGTCTCTTAGCGTGTTTGGTTGATGCAATGTTATTTCGCGAATCACCTTATATAGCACCATATGTTGAACTTAATTAGTCACCAAGGTCATAAGAAATAACGATGACACTGATCTCGACCAATACTGGTCATGAGGAATGTATCGAGCGGCTTCGGTATGTATACACAGACAACAGCAAAAACAAACGAAAGCACGGATTTTTACCGACATTATGATACTTTTTTCATCGCAAAAGCTGTGAATAGATTACACAGAGAATAGTGGGATCTGGGACCAGATGTCACGGTAGTATGAACACTCAGTGACAGACACTTCACTGGTTCTCGATTGTACGGTTTCTCTTGAGTAGGATTTTACCACCGAATTGCGCTATGATTCACGTATGAGATAAAGTCCAGATAGTCAATCGATTCCNCACGGTAGACGCTAATATATATATATATATATATACATATATATAAAGTTAAATATGACCTGAAAGATAAATACAAAAGTAGAAAACGGGAGAAAATACGTCTACAGGACCCTACAGGATTCCGGGATTATGCTAACTATCAAGAATGAGTGCACTTCTTGACTAAATTCCAGTTGGTATCCACCTGTGCCCTGTTCATTCCGACAATTCAGTACAAGTCAATGGCTGCAGAACGAAGTGTTGGTGTCTGTTCTTCGTGTGCGTCTGTGTAGTGTGCCTTGTTTGAAAGATAAATTGAACGGTTATCGTGGTGGTGGCAGTGAATTCGCTGTTCAAATGGCATTCCTGAACGAATCAGAAAATCTACAACCACCAACCAGTCAGAGGAACCACGAAGGTAGCTTGCTTCAACCTAACACAGACCACCAATAGTCCCTGTCAAGGACATCTTCTTTCACAAAAAACGATACCGTCTTGTGTGGAAAACTCGTACCCGTACCGCTATCAACTAGCACTGGCTGGAATCCATTCAAAACTACCACTCTCACTGGCCGGTACCCGTGCATACGAAACCTAATCAGAATTGACGTCACTATCGGGCTCAGTATGGGAGAATGAATAGATTCCATTTGAATGTTTTGAGTCGGTCATCTTCCGAACCGCAAAAAGACAACAAATTCTTTTGTGAAGATCTGGAAGGAATTACTTTATTCATTGGCATTATGCTCCACCACCTATCAGCTGCACGTAAACAATACACATCCGATAATCAGGATAGTTATCAACCTGGTCGAGATCGACCCCATTTTCATCCTGCTACAAATCATTGAGTAAAGATATTCCTTTCGTAAATCAACTATTTCGATCTAAATCGGCATTCGACTCAGTTGACTACTCTATATACCTAAATATTAAAATCTTTATATTTACAGTTGAAGTCGATTGCGAGCCTACAGAACATTTCCTTGGTGATCCCAGCCTGTGAGGTGACGCATACCCCGAAGCGATACGTTACACGTTCAGGACAGCTGCGGTCAATCAAACTTCACGGGTGACGTCAGCAAAGCGCGTGCGTGCTCTAGCTTATTTCGACTGTACCTGCCAATCAGAAACCATGAGGGCCAGACAGAAACTGAATAACGCCCGAAATACTAGAACGCGATTAGCAGACGCCTAGATGACCAATGAGCATGTTTTGTACACATTATTTAATCCCCCATATTTCTTTCACTAAACGAACTACTACTCCTGAGACCTTTTCCTAGTGTCTCGATTACGTGAGAAATTACGTGCAAGTACCAGTGTGGTCCAGTGCTTACACCTCGCCCATCACTGCTATTCCGTGATTCGTGTTCAGTGCGTATTACAAATACTACAACTGTTGCATTTTCGCAAATGTTCACCACGGAAATTGGTGTTCGTCAGGGTTACCCTTTCTTGCCTTCAATTTTAAACTTTGTAATGAATTTGATTCTTGATCGATTCTTGCGATTACGTAAAAGTCGTTTAAAGGCGAATTGCGGTCAACTGTGTTTTGTTGTCATGACATTTTTGCAACAGATTACTCTGGATTTATCGTAATCACTTGACCATCACTTATCGGTTTGCGTCATATATTTCACAAACCACTTTGGAATATGTTCGGCCATCCGTTGCGAGAGCTGGAGGTTTGTTCCGTCCATGTATGCGTTACCGCAAATGCGGGTGAACTGGTCTATAGTGTGTGAGACGGAACCGGTTTGTCAGCCATATCTACGTTTGTCTAGATCAATGGAATGAGTAGAGGTAATGAGTCTGAGTTAATCAGCTAGGAATGAACAGTCCATAGAGCAGGCCTCAACTTGTTGCACGCATCATTGTGAATGTAGTCACCTTTGAACGCAAGCACGATGTAGATGGCCTTTCTGCAAACGTCTGGGATTAGGTTTCCTTTTGGTAATGGTCTACTGTGAGTGTCTATAAGCTTTTTTGGGTAACCATTCCTTAGCAGTTATCTCCTCAAGAAATCCTTTTCTGCCTTTAGTGTGCCCGGAGAATAAATGTTTCTCGCCCGATGGAATAGGGTTCTTAAAACCCACGTTTGTAAACCATGGGGTAAAAGCTGGCAAAGTGTAGATATTGCCCGTTCCATGTCACTTTTCGATAAACTGAGCGTTGTAATCTCCCATTCATTCGCCACTTAACGTTTATGTCTAGAAAAGCTAAAGTATTGTTTGTTCCTATTTCTTGAGATACAGATAGGTGTGTATGGATTGAATTAAACTGTTGTAAAAGTGTTTAAAAATGTTCATCATCTGTACAGATAAAAATTTCGTCCTCAAAAGCTTGTACATGGTGGACTTACATGTATTATCCCTTAGGTTTTTTCTCAATCATTCCTATAAACACATCTGCTTAAATGGGACCCAATGAACTGCCCATTCTCACGATATCAGTTTGTTTGTATGCGGTCCCTTCAAAAGCGAAACGAATATTTTCTGTAAAAGTAAGTTCTTCTAAGTATTCAAAAGGAATATTAAGGGGAAAATTGTTTAAAGAAATATATAATCACAAAAAAGTCAATTGTTTCATAGAATGATACATTAGTAAAAAGTGTATCCACATCTATCCAATACATTCTATGTTGGGATATTGTCATATTTTTCAAAATATTAGACAATTCAAAGGAATCTATCACACAATGCGGCACAACAAACGTACGAATGGGATCAACGATGTCTACTGATCAGCGGAGGACCTTGAGATAAGGCGAATTTTGCATGTACAGAATTGGTTTGAACTTTTGGCAAACCCCTCATTTTGGGTGTTTTCGTTCCTATTGGCTTCATTTGTTTGTATTGGGCCTCGGTAATGTTAGCGTGGAACAAAAAATTTGCAGCCTTCTTGCAACAAGACCTTCGGTGAGATGATTTTTTCCGCTGTGTTATCGTTTTCGAATTTCCTTGCATCCGAAAGCGCTTTCTTCGTTTTTACGTTATAACTGTCTTTCGTCAAATTTGCCGTTCCAAATTCTAATTCTAGTTTGCGAAATTTAACGTTTGACAGATTTTTGAGTTCATTCATTACCTTGTACTGTAATTGAGTGATACAATCAATCCACTTACCGTGGAGTTGACCTTCTATTTCTGTGACTAGTGATGTTTTAGACGTTAGTTCATAATAACTGAACAACCCTGTGGGCTATATATATATATACCTGTTTGTTCTGAGCGATTGAGAAGATCGAACGAAATGTTAACATCTCGCGACATCTGTTTTCTTTTCAAACTTACATTTCATTTGGTCTATTTTTCTAACCCAATTAATGATTTTAAATTGTGAATTTTGTCCAAATTAGTCGCAGTGTAGGACTGGAGTACAGGACATCCACTATGATCTGCAAAATTTTGGGCTACAATGACGTCACAAAATTAGGACACAGTTGATGATTCAGACAAAATCGTGTGTACGCGGCTTAATGCTTAATTCGTTAACAAAACCACATTTAGGTGGAACCACATAATCACAAAAAGTGAAACATATGTTACTGGTAACAACATTGTTGACAATATTCTATACTACCATTGTTCGCTATGCAATCTGTTCATGCTTTTAGAGTGAAAAGTGTGCATCATAATGCTTTTAAACATTTATAAGCTCTTTAAATAAATGGAAAAGGGTTTGAGGTCCCGGTCAAAAGAATCGCGGTTCGAGTCCTGACAGATAAACACAAAGTACGCATTGCTGACGAGTCCCAAACAGGACAAAACAGCTGTCTAGTACTCTTTGTTGGTTATCACAAACTTTTCCATCGCACTAAAATGCAAACAAGCACTTGGGAATTAACGATCTCCCAAGGAGTGAAATCCATATTGAACATTATTAACACTACCTGGTTCCTGTGAAAAACCGAATGGGCTAATCCAAACATTCATCATCTAAATCTCTACGTTAGTTTTGTTTTTGTTGTTTTCGTTGTTGCCTAAACCCAATCGATATATTCCTTATAGTCGGTATCTCTACCACCGTTATAGATCATAACTGCAATGACGTAACTCAAAGAGCAGAAGTGTATCGCTCAAACACAGCAAAGGGGACGTTAGACAGTTTATGATGACCTCTGGCCAGTGGCCTGTTCGTTTTCATCAGTGATTGACGTTCAACCACTTGCACAGACGCATCAACTAAATTACATTTTCATCAGTGAGACTAACTAACCTTACAGCCGCTAACGCAGTCGTGATAAAACATGCCGGGATCCCCATCGTATTGCATAAAAACCTGTGTACAGTACTAAGACCTACTTATAACAAAATCATAAATTGTCGATTGTCCTTCTTTCAGCAATTTTTCGCTCCGTGTAATTCACCCGAAATCCGAGTAAAAGTCAAGGCATACAATTTGAACTGACCCAATAACTTTTGTACTTGTCTGAACAAGATGATTTTCAATGCATCCCCTGAGTCACAATTATGTGATAATTTTCGATGTTCAGAATGGTTCGAGGCGATTCTATGTGAAAACTAGTACTGAGAAGTAATAAAACATTTTCTAATAACACGATTCTTCATCAGAAAGTTCTGAATGAGCGATTTCTTCTTCAAGAATACCCTCATCAATAGATGCGTAATGTGCCAACTCTTCGATCTCATGGAATCAATCCTCTAGTGGCTGTATTACTAGCTGATTCAATGTGGGTTTGAACCCAGCATTTATGAAAGGAGATAAACAGCTATCCAAACTCGCTGGATTAGGTCCACGGCCTTGAGAACGTCCGTTCCGGCTTTATCT
>UZAN01049090.1:5205-22828 GCA_900618425.1 Echinostoma caproni | reverse complement strand
AACAGTCAATAGTAACGATGAAAGAATTAAACATGTACAAATGTCACACCGCTGGCTAATTAAATCCGATGATTCGTATTCACTCAGCGCAACCCTCATAACCATTTTTGTGACTACTTTTTCTGGTGTAATATTTCTAAACAGGACCCTTCGGCTATTTCCTGATCCGCTCACCTCATTCGACCCTGCTTTTTTAAACCAGATGTCACCACAAAAGGACACAATCTGTGATTTTTGAAATTCAGTGAAAGAATTTCTTTAAAATTCTGCATTTTGATCTTATTGACTTGGGGCAATTTATGGGTGTGGATATGGGCTTCTCTCCTTCAAAACCCGTTTAATTTTCGCATTATGAATGCGATTTATTTCCGATAAAAGTGTTTGTGTGTGATGACTAAGAGAGCACTGGACAACAGTGTCACTCTTGTTGAGACTTCTCAATAGTGTTTTTTCTGCACATTCCTGAGGCTCCAACCGCAAACTTCCAGATTGGAAACCAGATTTCTTGCTCCCGATCTGTGCGGTTGTCGGTCACCACAAAAATACTACTTGTAAGTAACTGAAATAAATCGAGAAATTATTTCTCCCATGATTGGGTTGCTTTTCACTTATGGAGACTAAATGAATTCCTTAGGAAGGGCTCAAATTGTGGGCCGTAGTTCGAGTGCCTTCAATTCCAAAAGCGGAAGTTCGCAGTCTCCCGCTCAGGGGACAAGTAATGCACACCGCTGTCGAGTTCCGGAGAGGACGAAACAGATGTCCCACAAAATCATTGCAAACAGAGCCGTCACAAAACGGCTTATGTAAAAAGCAACAACTCAGTTTAATCTTTGAACAGAGAAACGCGGGAGAGAATTCTACAGTATGCATTACCATTAGAGAAATAAAACATGTTCAGTGCTTCCCAGTTGTTTCGTCGCTTTTCGTAACCTGCTGTTTGTTACCGATTCCTGTAGCTTAATTCCTTTGGTCTAACGGTATACTGTAGGATTTCCAGACCAAGAGGTCGTTAACTTGCCTGTTTTTGTCGAACTTTCGGGTGCGTGTTCAGTTTACTGGCACAGGATTTTCTGAGAGATAAGTCATCTAGATTCAAGCTCATAGAAATTTCGTATTTCTTTTTTTCGAATTATGTTCAGCACCTCTTTCTATTCGCACCAGTTCTTTACACTGTTCTTTTTTCCAGCGGATACTCTGATCAAATTGGACTTGTATACTCCCCAAAATTCTCCATCAAATACGCAACCGGCTCCGATCACGATTACCAGTTGCAACGCGGTTGTAAAATCCGAACCCAACTCAGAATCTCTGTCCACCAATGGGTCAACTACCGACCCCACCGAAGCCCAGACTTTCGATCCGGACGAAGTGGTCATCCTTCGCAACGAGGTATTATTTTCGTACCTCCACTTTTTTGTTTTAGTTATGAGCACGACTTTTTAATCTGGTCACCGAAGTGATGTGCATTTTGCACGTTCGCTTAACCTCCTAATTCATCTGTTTTTCATGCTCAGTCAAGACTCCGATTGGCACCAAAATCCCCTAATTGACATTATTTGTGTTGTAAACTGTGTTCGGATTGTCCGTCGCTAGTGATCTGTTCAATCACTGAATCCGATTAAGGCGTTTCAAGATGCACTTGTGGCAATACGAAACCTCGGATGTTGCACCATGAGATTCTTAAGGTTAAACAATGTTTACCGTACGACGAAGATTGTTGAATGGTCTAAAATTCGAAGCTGCTTCAGCCCGATGTTAAAAATAGTCTCCTTCTTTCGTTTGCCAAACCACAAAAGTTGGAAGTTTGGAATGCTTTTTTGAAACACATTGCCATAAGTTGACGTGCTCTCAAAAATTATGAACTAAATCGATTTGTCTTTTGCTGAAAAATCCGGTTACCAGTTTCACGGAAATTTAATAAAGTGTCACAACTTCGTTTGCATTTTTTCCGGTTACTCTCGATTTAAAACCGTGACATCTTCACCATCACCTCCCGAAGCATTTGACTAGAACACCGTCCGCAGGTCAGAGTGCGTAATTCGTTAATGGCCAGTGGTCAGTAAATCGCATCATACGCCCTTTGATGGGCTTCAGATTTCCAAGGTGTTCAATGCACCTAGATGTCCAGTTAAACTGGTAAATATTCTCAGAACCAATAAGGTATGGTTGTAGTTCGCCGGCCTCCTCTTGTTTGGTTTAGAAGCAGGCATTTTGCCAACTCTTTCGGGTTACTTCCCGATGATTCGTCGACCCGATTGTTGCCCCTCGTGTTGGCTATTTGTCTTCTCAATTTCTTTGGGGACCATTTCTGCAACGTGAAGGCAGTGAATAGAGTTTTCTAACGGGTTTTTCCGGAAAGCAGTATTTCTCAAGGTGCGAGAATAAAGCTACATGAACATTAACTAATCTTGTATAACTGAGCTTTACCACTATATTTCAGCCATAATTGATTGGTGTCAATTACATTGCAAGCTGCGTAGTGCGCTTTAACAATCGCACCCAGCACTAAGGGTTTATCGCGTTTCGCACTCCCAATAACATTTATTAGAAGAGTAGTAATTGAAATTCGTTCGGGTTTCTTACTAGGTAGTCATTTGCATCTGAGTCATACAAAATGCAATCATTAGTTAACGGTTTATTGCAGAGAAATATGGTGAACTTAAAAGTTTTTGCTCGCCTTACTCTACTCAATGCATTTGTGCAAATCGCCATGCCTGGAATCGATCTCCACTTGGATTTCTTGCACTCACCTCTTATCTCAGCGTTGCCAACTCATTTGCTCCATATATATATATTTCACACTTGTCTGAGGACAGACTGTGTGCCAAGCAAATCATGGTACAATAATCTTCAAATAAAAAGGAAAAACGTTTCATGATTGCCTTGTGAGCTGAATACTGCCAGATTGCCCAGGCCAATGCAACTGAATTTTCTTGTGGAATCCACAACCGGAGCCTTTGGCTAGCCAAAGCCTGACCCGCAAGGCAGCGGGGAGGTGTGCGAAAGCCGCAATCCATTGGGGACCGGTGTCCAGTTCACCGGATCATTCACCCTTCACACTTCCAAGGTGTCCAATACACCTTGATGCCCAATCGAGCCGGTGATCACTGCCACAACCAGGAAGTTATGTGTATGGTTCGTACGCCTCCTCATGGTCGGTTTGGAATCAGGGTTTTTGGCCAACTTCCCTTAGGTGAACTACCAGTGGTCCACCAAACCGGTTATAGCCCCGGATGTCGGCTTTTCATCCTCACTGATACGTTCCATGGCCATTTTCTTAAGACCTCATGACCGCAAAGCAGACCTGACTATACTATACTGCAACGTACGCAACGTCATTTGACTTCGGCGCCTAAGGTTTTTTGTGCGACGTATGTCATCCGAACCTGAGGTATTCGCGCAGTCACTTCCA
Organism: Echinostoma caproni; assembly: GCA_900618425.1. Taxonomy (NCBI): domain Eukaryota; kingdom Metazoa; phylum Platyhelminthes; class Trematoda; order Plagiorchiida; family Echinostomatidae; genus Echinostoma; species Echinostoma caproni. Next base: position 19,416 of record UZAN01049090.1, on the reverse strand, counting down.
CTGTGCTGCGGTCACTCGCACTCAGCTCTTTCAAGCCTCAAAGCAACGATAGTTAACCCCCAGCTTTTCTTCGGCCGAAATAAGCAGTTTCGCAGGCGCAACACGTCTACCCAAAGAAGAGACTATGCTTGTTCATCTTTTCAATGTGCGTTGTGCAGTATCCATGTACACACACACACACACAGTTTGCAGTGTTTTTCAGCTACCTATTCCGGACTGACTAAGCGTCACAACTGACACGAAACTCGGACAACTGCTCGCCTTGCACCAGAGAAATTTTAGCCTTGCTTACTGGATATATATATATATATATATATGTATATGTATATGTATATGTATATATCAGCTATCAGTTGGTATTGATCTTATTCAGTATTGTGTTGCATAAAATCCGTTTCATAACCAGTGTTGGAAGTGATTCTGCTTGTCGGTCGGTCCTTACAGTTCAACTATGTTGATCTAAATGGACTTTGCTACACACGTGTTTTTCGGCTTCATCACCGGACGTGATGTTCATCAGGATTGCACTACCTGATCGTAGAAATATTTGTTTTTTTTTTAATCTAACGTCGATTGAAGTTGTCAATGTGTTCTGAATGAGAATGGATTAATTGAGGGGATCTTTTATTGATTTAATTGATCATGTCACCCTCGACACAGACTGGGAAACGAGGAAAAGTATCTCGGAAGCGTAAACACACCTCGAAAAATAACTCGAAACAGCTTGCAGACGATGCCGCTCAGTCGGACGAAGAGGTTGATCCTGCACACGCGGGGACTTCGTCGGCTTCCTCAAATACAGACTCTATTCCGCCAAGTGAGTTTGTTCCCTCAGTGTCTCTTTCACACGCACATGTCTGTGTTCAAATACCGTTTGCATTCATTGTTTCTCTACGGTTATTCCGCAACAAAAAATGGGGTTCCGTATCGCCGATTGAATTACGACTACATCAGCCAAAAAGCGGGATAGTTTGAACGGACAGCATAAACTTTCGTTTGCACAATCAGTTATTTGCTAACTACGATAATGGTGACATTGTGTCGTTATTGGTCCGATCCATCATTTCATCGTTTGTAGTGATGTGAGTATTTATTCATATTGATCGTTCATGGATTTCCGCACACTCACTGATGATGATTTGTCATTTCAGTTTTGCGCTTGCTGCACCATATGCTTGCAAGCCACAGATTGTCAAAAGTGAACTGCCGATTTCCAAAATTAAAAGACAGTTTTCCAAATTCTTTTCACCTCAACCCAAATGTAGAGCAACATCAATTCACCTAAGGTGCGCGATGTTTTAAGAAAGCTCGTCCAACCTACACTTGATGAAGGATCACTTTCTTTGGTCTCGGCAGTGGCCACCTTGCTTTTCGCTATCTATAGTTTGGTTTTGGTAATCTATCTAGGCTTGTTTAGGGAATGGGTAAGTTGTATAGCCAGCTTTTGAATGAAACCAATTTCCGTGCCCTTTGGCTTATATTACCTGAACGCGTCCGTAGTTTCCCCTTTGTTCCCTCTTGGCTGTTCAGTACAAATCTTTATTATATGTTTATATCTCCATGAACTTATGTTAGTTGATATGGTGTGCTAAAATCCTTTACCGATCATTTTTCTATGGTATTCCGGGGCTTGATAGACCATAAAATGAGCCATTTTCACCCCGATTCGGCACTGCTATGGTTTGGTCAGTTACTGACGATTGGTTGGTTCTCTTGTGACGCGTTTCGGGTTCGCCACGTGTTTCGCGTTCCAAACAACCATCTGGTTGCTACTTTGTGATTCAGCCAACAAATTTCGTTCCGTCAACTACGGACAGAATTCAGAAGCGCATTGTTCACCATTTGGTACACTGTTGCGCCTCGTAAGTAACTCTGCAGCAAAAATCCATTTAATTTGGCCTACTAAGTCCCACTATGGTTATCTTTTCGTCTCTCTCGCAGTTACCATCATTCTATCTGTTACTAAATTCTGCATGTTTAGTCACGTACCTTAACTGATCTATAGGTTGACCGTTCAAATTACTAGCGTATGCGTGTGTACGAGAGTAGTGACTCATCATGGTGAAGAGTTCAAAAACTAGTTTCGAGAGACGAAGTCTGAAGCGAACCGAATGACGCGTAAACACACGCACACAGACGCACGTATCTTAACTCTGTACTGCTATCCAGATTGTGGCTGCAGGCATATTCAGGTTTTCTCTTTCGCCTCACTCCATCTTAGAGATGTGGAACAAGGTGGTGGTGGTTGGGATCTGTCTGCGCGATCCGGATGCGATGACAAGATCACCTGGTCTGATCCATTTCTCTCGCTTTCAATGGTCAGTTGGTTCCCGCACGTATTCTCCCGTCCCGCAATCCGCGCACCCGTACATGTGCTTGTGTATTTCAGTGCACACACTTATGGGCACACTCAAACACTAATTTCCTTTCGACGATTCCAGACGGGTCCCGAGCAAAGTTGTCTGCCTGTCAAGTTCCACTGGATGACATTAAGCGTTCGTCTACGCGCCACATGCAACAGTGTCTAACCGGCTTGTGTTGCTTTCCCGTAATCGAGTCATTGCCGATTTAGTTGCATATCAGCACTCCGAATTTCGATCCGTGTTTGAACTTAATCACTGTGCCATCCAGCAGAGCAAAAGACGCACTCACAACCTTTTAGTTCACAGTTGACGGATGTTTTCAGGTGTTGGTTCACCCACATTAACATTCTGGTAGTTCGTTGTAAGCTCTATTTGTGGCTTCTGTTCTACATTCCTCAAGTTTCGTTTCGCATACCATTATATGACAACTCAAAGCAGAAAAATGTGATCAGACGGTCATGTATATGTACTATGTAATTGCGGCAGTGAGCCGTGGAGCTATCCATCGTCTAAAAATTTGAGAAACTGGGGCGTTACTTGTGCTCTCATAGCTCATTTGGTAGATTTAATGCTTTGCAGAGATGTACTCGGTGTCCGTGTGCAGTTTCCAGTCCTGCTGAGGCTCGCGATGGTTTCACAGTCTGATAGCATGAAATCATCTGATCAACTGTATTTTTTAAAATATGATGATCTGATTCGACTCCAACGTTCCAGTTATCTAAATTGTGACCACGTGAAGATGGGTCCGTTCATCTCATTAGATTTGATCGCTTCATCGATTCCACAAGAATCCAAATTAATCAACATTTTTTCCTCAGATAAGCGATCACCCTATCCTAACCAATCCTGTAGTACCAGATGAGCGCATCAGGGTCTACTTGGTCGTTCATTTCAACCTTTGGTCCCAGTAATCAGAATATGTAAAATGGCTTCCTCCAGACAAAGTGGAGTATCATCTACATAGTGACAGCGATCCACTCAAACACGGTGGCTATCAAATAAGCTTGATCCTAACTACATCCTATTAGATTTATCAACTTCACTTTCGAAAAATTCAGTTCACAGTTGAAGAATGTGCAAGCATTTGTAATGCTGCCACCATAAACTGGTTTTAATTATCAATAGGAAAAGTTGGTATCCAAAAATGTCTAAAATTGTGGGGAATATCACATTTTAGCGTTCGCCACTAGTCCACACCGGCAAATTTTTAATGAGAAACTGGCTTCTTAGCTAAAGTTATCTCATAAATGGCCCTCCAAGTACTCTCGATTTCACAGTATTTCCGCTTTGAGCAATTGACCAAGGAGTGTAAGTTCTCGTCACTGGCAGTCACCAGACCACCGTTTAGTACCCTGCTGCTGTCACCCAACCAGTGATGGACCGCTTCACGGCCCCCGCGTTCAGAGCCACTTGTGGGATGTGGTGGGCGAGGGGCTGATGCCACTCGCTTCTGCAAATTACAGGACTTAAATAATCGATTTTGGGATCATGCAATAATTCGTTGTGACTGGGAATGCTGCCCCTTCTGACATTCATCAGGTAATCTGGTTCATGACAAAATCCTTGGGCCTTCAGTAGATTCCTGTCCCCATTGACCCGTGTCATCCACCCATTTTATTTCTGTTTTTAGCGTACAAATTGCACTGCACTGCAGAGGCCGTAGGAGGACAGATAAATGGCTTAATTATCTCGTACTGCAGTGGTAGTAGTAGTATTAGTAATAATAATAATGGTGTGAGTATAACGTAATCCCTATATTATTATATTTTCACACGCCTGAGTTTAGACTATGTGCCAAGGAAATCACGGTACAATAATCTTTATAAACAGAAAACCGTTCCATAAGTTGCTTGTGGCCGGAGTATTGTCACGTTGCTCGGGTCAAGGCAGGTGAATATTCCTGAGGATTTTACAACTGAGGCCTTGGGCTATCTAAAGCCTGACCCACAAGGAAGCGGGGTGGTGTCCAGTACGTCGGATCATACACCCTTTAGACGGGGTCGAAAGTTCAAGGTGCCCGATTGAGCCGGTGACCACTTCCCAAACCAAGGTGTGAATGAGTGTGGTTCATACGCCTCTTGATTGGTTTGAGATGGGGTTTGAACCAACCCCCCGCTAGGTAAAGTGCCAGTGGTTTATGGCCCCGGATATGGGCTTTCGTCCTCTCACATTGGCGGGAAGGCAGTGATTATATTTTATACCGTACGTGATTAGCTTTCTGTTGAGAATCAGGAGTAAAGTTAGACTGTGTACAAATCGCTAGCAGCTTCGTCATAGTACTAAGAGGCTAACTTCGCTGATTACTGCCGAACTCCTAATGTATACAAAGTGTGACTATTAGATAAAAAATAATCCCAAGAACGTTCCGGATGTCAGTTCGCTGTCATGTCCTTCAGTGTCTCTAACCAACCAATTACAAAGCCTTTTGAACTATAACCATAATGATGGAAGGCACCCAGTCCACTTAATTACTGTGCGCATGACATTATGCTGTTTTACACATCAACTCGGTCATGATTGAGCTATCAATATTCTCACAGAACATTCCATATTCTGTTGTCAATGTGGTTCCAATCGGTGAGCAATGCAATCCTCAAAAATGCGAATTTTCCCCGTTATCGGTCGTCTTGCGCTCTATTCAATGCAAGCACAAAAGGATTTCAAAATTTCAATTTGATTTTCTTTTAGCTCCGGATTTGGCTTCACCCTCTAGTGCAAAACGATGTCAGCGCGTGCAGTCTGGTGCATCTCCGGCTCCTACTCACTCTCCATCCCCGATAAAATCCTCACCCAGGACTGGACGTGGTCGTGGTCGCCGTGGCAAAGTAACCAACTTTTTACCAATTTACTTTCTGTGCTCTTTTAACACTTAAATATGTTAGACCTTGCTGTGAGTGTGTTGTAAAACACATTTCCCTAATCCTTTTCCAGCTGATAGCTCATATGACCTTTTGATGTGTTTGTTCGTCAATTAGACAGGTTGTCTGTGAATGGCGTTTGCCGGATACCCAGATGCTTTCATGGGTAATAAAAATGCAGCCGTTAAAGCCGTATGAAGTGCGGAATTTTATCGAGAACCTGAAAGTGCCCCTAACCGTTCAATATACTCATTCAGAGGTCCCCAAACCTGCCACCTAGCAAAACTTACACATAAAGTCTTTGTGTCAAGATTCTCATTCAGTCGCAAGCTATATAAGTCTGCAAAACACCGCACATATACGGAAAGCTATCCGGTGAAGTGCTTATATACTCCAGCTATTGCAGTCTATCGTCTATCTATGTGTGAACACGATGATCTAGGACTCTGCGTCTAACCTCGACTCTTTCTCTGTGGTATACGAGTAAATCAGCCGGAAGTGCAACATATACGCCATCCCCCCTCCTCGTATGAAGTGATCTTTAAAATAGGTAAACCTTATAGGGAAACCTGCTCCAGATGGTGCTGTGGTCCATAGATCAGGAGACCGCTTTCAGAACCGGGGAGACGGTGAATTTACTAATACCAAAATAACAGCCGGTGTTTAATCTCAGAGCTCCCGTGGAATAATACGCATTAAATACACAACTTAGTTTACCACCAACATTTAAATAGTTTCTCTCTCTCTTCCATTACTCATAACAGTTTTTTCGATTACCCAAAGCTGTGCAAACCTAGATGTCACATTTCTCTCATCTCATATCATACTGAAGAAATACTTGCTGATTTGTTCATACGTTATGTTCGTATATAATTTTGTGTGAAGCAGTGATTATTATTTGCACGCTCAAAATGTGGTCATTAATCTCCCGTTCGGTTTCTCTGTCACTTATTTTCAGACGTGATAAGAAATTCCATCTAACCTGCCGCGTATTTGGTCGAGGATCAAGTCCCTCTTGATATTACTGGTTACCTGTCAACCAGATTGATTGTAAATCCTAAATATATCACACAAAGCATTCCTACATGCTCGATTGCCTGGTTGCTTGTTATCTTCATTCTTCACGGACGCTGTAGCGCGTTGTACAAAGAAATATTCTGTCAGACGGCGTATCGTATCATTTCGTGTGTTGTATACAAACTTAGTTGATGAGTCTCTACGCTTGTCGTACGTAGGCACTAGGTCATTAGGAGGATTAAGATTTGGTGCCATTTTCCAAACGATCTCCACTCGATTCACCCTCGGTATTCCGTCGGAACCAATATCCATATTTGCCCTGCGATTGTGCCATTTACAGTATTGGATACAGTGCTCAAAGTCCCTTGTGCCGATGGAGATGAATAACGAACCGAGTTAAGCTTCATGATCGAAATGGGAATAAGTAAATCAGAATCGACGTGATCCGCGTAAAATTATTCCGAAATAGAAGACCAAATAGAGGCAAACAGTTACCGGTTGTATTATTCATAATATATGGTACACTCCGTAATGAGCCTTACGAAGCACTGTTGTTGGGAAAAATAAGAATAGATGATTACTTGTACGCAGGAGTGGACTACAGTCGTCCGCGTGGCTGGCATTTTTCGTACCAAAGTAACCGGAACTCAAATCACATCTTATGTCACCGTAAGCCAGACACATTCTTGCACAAATTTTCGGAACTTGGAGTTTGACTTTACATGCCAACTTCATCTGACATGGTGCAAAAACCTCGTGGTCACCAAAACAATTTTTCCATGTTGGCAGACAGTGGCAGTATGAGCAAAAAGTCAGTTATAGAGTATGCCCAAAAATGGCAGAATACGAAAAGCAATCGGCTTGTGAACGTCAATATGCTTCATGATGGCGAATGTTCTAAAGATATGCTGCCAAAGGAACTTTACGTGACTGATTAGGACTTGATGAGGAATCGCGGTAGATGAAAAATGAATCGTCAACTTTCGTGACCGTTCACAATATTGAAAAGTATGTGAAGTAGGTACATGTGCATACACAACGGCTCAAACTACGATTAGGCACTCTCGATGAATTCGTGGTTATCCCACGTCCTGCGTCATTGGATCAACTGAAAAGACAAAACACTTGGTGACCATTCGGTTCCGCAAACGCAGCGGGTAAGGCAGAAAGCACGCATGAGGATTTGGTTCCATTGAGAGAACACGGAAAAGATCCCAACTATGAACGCAGTTCTTTGAAGAACTCAGAAGAATGAAAGAATGATATAAGGCCCAAGTTGGAGACCGTATTTATCAAATAAATAATCCAAATATGAGCATGTAGAAAACGTACGGTTGTAGGAATAAAATTATGGGGATGGATTTTTTCAAGCAATACACATCCACGTTTGGATGTGAAGCTTGGGATCTACATGACCGCTAGTTAGAAACAGTGATATGGTTGTCGTGAACGGTGGTACTTGTGCATCTTCAGTATTTTACAGTTTCAGTCTACATTAATATTTTGTTTGGAAAAGATAACTTCCGCGGGCTAAAACAGAGTATAAAAATCTCATATTCGGAGATTGATCTGACTTTATGGTTGATTGTTGTGTGAAGTATGGTATGCAACTGAAGTACCAGGGATTTTATTGCTGTTGTTGTGAGGTTCGAAATGTTCACAGTCGATGGATTGAGCGAGCTGCTCTATTTCCGGTCTGCGTCTGTAGATGATATTTTACAATACAATCCAGATCTGAAAGGCAACGGACAGACACGTAGCTACGTACTCACACCGTCAATTTCACGTCCGAATGGGAACGATGAGATACATTTAACCTACTGGATATAAAACTCACAAGGTACCACAGAAGTGCAGCAAAACGCTCTGTTTACCTTGAATCAACATCGAACGAGCAATATTCTCATTTCTTCACTTTCCTTCCTTTGAAACTTGTTCAACTTAGTTCAAACTCTCGCATATCGTTCACAGAGGATTCGTGCTGAAGACCGTGCACATCAGGAGCTGGAAAATAGAAAACAAACGTTTTGGATGACGGTTATTCGAACGATTAGTTCTAAAGAATTTAACAGCGGCCGGCAAGACCACTGACAACATTGAAAAAAGGAGCTCTTCGTACATCTTCCTTTTCAAAATTATAATTGTCAGTTGCAAAAGGTTATTGCTTGCGCTTTTCCCGCTGCAGTGCAACGTGCACAGTTCACTAACCGTCGGATCACCTCCGTAAATCAAGGATACATTGTTCATCTTCTCTGTGACTATTCACCTCTTGAATCATATTCGGCAAATAATGTACAAAGACCGTTCGGGCAATTGTGCAAAATAATCAAGGAGCACAAGCTGACCTGTTTGAGTAAGGTCAGAAAAAAAGGATTACAAGTCCCGAAGTGGAAAAACTTGCACACGCCTGCCACCAAACAAACGAGGACAGCCGTTCATCAGCGACACCTCACTACAGCTGAATCGGTGGCCATTCATCTACTCAATCCGTCTCTTTGTTCTCAGAGGCGATTTGTCGGACGCTCCGCTTATCCTGGTCTAATTCTGACGGCTAATGAAGAGATCGTGATCTTTGGCATGACCCAAGGAAACAGTCAGGAAATGGAGCAACTCACATAACTCCTCAAATATGATCATTTTCAAAACGCGGAACAACTACAAAACCTCCGCTCCTTCAATTTCAGACCACACAACACATCACAATGAACCAGTCGTATTTATAACCCCGGATCATTTGTTAATGGTTGCTTAAGCTGAACCGAACTATTTAATCGGCCACGCAGCCATATTTCAAATTCATCACCGAAATTGCATTCCGATGCTTGTGTCTGTAGCTGAAGGGTAAACTCACGTATCAGCTGGCAGTACCTCCTGATGATGGTTGGAATGTGAGCCTTTCGATATCTGTGAAAATTACTGGTTATAGGTGATTGCAAAGTAATTTTATTAATTTCCTATAGGTTAGCAGTATCGAATAACAGAACATTAAATTCCCTACCCAAGCATAATCGCCTTTTCCGATAATCGTTATAGAATCTATCGCATGTGTCCTTCCATCCCAGTTCTTCCGTGTTAAACAGTTGATTTTAGAGCGCTCAAGATAATTAAGTGTGATGTTTTGGTTGCCGATGATCACGCAGTGATTTCCTGTGGTGATCTAACGTTCCGTGACATCGTCATCGACGGAGCGGCTTGATACAGCTTTAGATCGATCAACAGTAAACTGGTTTTCCTTACCAATCACAATCCACCTACTTCAAACAAGATTTGTGTTAGGAAGAAAAGGAACTACAATTGGTCAATACTGGTTCAGCCAGTGATACTTCTTCGTAACTATTATTCTACCACGTTGATTTCCTTCCGTAAAGTAAGCACTACTTATGGGGCCTTCCTCTTCCTGCGTCTCCGTGATGGGTGAGTTCGGCATTGGATTAGCAACACGATTTCCATTGCGATTGCGATTCCTGATTTTCGTCCAGTCCGATTACTATTTTTTATGGCAAGTTAGGTGCACCTCGCATATGCAGAAAAATCTAGGAACAAATATTTTGAAAAATCTTATGAAGTGCTTATGAGAAATCGGATCAAACTTTAAAACCTGAATCATCTGCCCGGTTTGTTTTCCGTTGACTATATGGTTCAACGTTGAAGGTCTTGACTTGCAACCCGCGGTTAGGGTCCCGGCACGTAAGCTAAAAGCACTCATTAACTGAACGATTGTTCAGTGCTCCTCCTTGGCCATCACAATTGTTTTCATCGCTCTAAATAATGTTCGAAAGTTATAGAATCGGCATGAATATCCAACAGACTGTTACCAGCCAAACAACCGCGACTCCAGTTTTAGTGAACGAAATCGGAACAGTAATTCGTAATCTAGTGAAAAGCAATCAAAATCAACATCAGTAGTAGCAGAGTAGTCACAATAAAGGAGTCAGGGACAGATTGGAAATCGCATTATGCATAATATATTGTTCAAACATTTCATAAAACATGTCCACATTCCACTAGAAATCATCGTAATCAGTGTGGTTTTCTGTATTTATGGTATATACCTTGGGGGTTAGTTACAGCGAGAACAGAGTAAGAAATCTCAAAAGTGGTTAATAAAAGGCAACACATTTGAATTTGGTGCCAGACAGTTCTATTAACATGAAACGGTATTAAGACCACCCATGATTGTATCACTTAATTTCTTAGACTCCGTTACCGGAAAGAGATCAATGTGGATATCCTCTTTTACTATTGTTCTTTTTAACTAACATTTTATAGTGAGTAAATTTTTATGGGGTTTGCCTTTATTTCAATGCCTCCCTCTCAAACCTATTTTAAATCGTTGTACTGTACTTGAGTTGAACAATACGACGAAGAACTTCATAGCTTTTTTGGAGGAGAAGACGGGGTAGATAAAGCTGCAAGTTTTCTTGAGCCCACTGTTTTATGTCCTGTGAGTCATCCTTGTTTCGAGTGCGATGAATTGTCCAGGATTTTTGCGATTCACCAACAATGGTCTTCGGAAGAATTTCGAACTCGCACACGTATTTCTGCAGTCGACAGAAGGGGCGTGAACCTTGACATTCTGTTTTATCTCCAGGGGCCACGGATAGCACTCTTGAAATTTATTCACATTTCACCGAGGTTTGCCCAATGACTTCTTTTTTCTCAAACGAGCACTACGTCGAATGTGATGACCTCGCATGTCTATTCAGTGTGGCCCGTTCGACGGCAATCGGCGGTCTGTCAGGTTGTCTCTGTCGTCCCACGTCTCGAATCCACCGGGTCAGACAGTTTTGTTTACGTGATTCAGGGCTGTTGTTTGGGTGTGAATGTGTTGATAGTGCCACATTATGAACGGGCGAGTGAAATACTGTTACGTGTGTGTGTGTGTGCGCGCGCTAGATTTCGGTCAGACAGGAAAGTGTTGTGTGGTAAGGGGTCATGTTTATAATTTTACGACATCGGTCTACCTTACTGGTGTTGTCCTGATTAGTTTTGGCCTTCACCGTTATCAGAACTTATTGTTGTTACTTTGAGTGGGATACGGTGTAAGTGGGCCGGTTACTGTTGAGTTTTTACTCTGTCACTGTGCCAAAGGCGGGAAAAAATGATTTAACCCATTCCACACACACACACAGGCGGTAATAAATCAGACTCGTTGAAAAAAAACACGTAATTGCCGGTCCACTTCCTGGCATAAGAGTTTCGTTCGAATTCGATCACTACTTGGTTAAACATAAACACACATGCACCATTCTGTGGTGCACGACAATTTAATTTGCGGTCCCTCGTTCCCCAGTCGCTTTCGTAGCGGGGTGGTTGCGCTTTTCGGGGCTGAGGTTTGGTTGGTGATAGTTTTTGTATAATTTGGGATTTTTCTCTTCGTGTGAGTCTCTATGGATTTAGTCTTTTCATTCGGGTCTTGATTGGAGGGGTGAAAGGTGGTATTTTGTCGATTCATTCAAATGTTTTTGTCACTCCTCTTGTGGGGACGGTTACTGTATTTGGATCGATCGGAAAAACATTATATGAAATCAAGTAGATCTTGTGCAAGTTTCACACTGATCACAATTTGTCTAACTTAAAAACGTATTTTGTGGAATTTCCCCCTGAAGCTGTTATATTCTATCCTCCATATTGTAAAACCATCAGCCGTAGGTTAATCAATTTGCAAGCATCTGTTCCAAAATTATAACTGACCTCAGCGGTTATGCATACTAATTCCTTGGACATTCTTTCATTCATTCTTTCATAATTGCTCCCTGAAATTCCAGGACAAATTTTATTGCGGAATCTAGTATTGTTTCAAATGCATCTTTGTGATTTTGTAGTTAACCCCACGTTGAATTCGAAATATAGAAGTTCAGGATCCCGGTCATGAAAACGTTGCAACATGATGAGAATTTTGGACTCGCTAAATCTGGATTACACCGTGTAGATGACTTTCTGACACCTTTCCCCTGTCAAACAATCGATAAAACTCTCGTGGAATATGTACGATAGAAGAATGGAATATAAAGACGTATTTTTCTTTTGTCCCGGACAATGTGCGACCATTGGTTATTTTCGCAGAGAATTGAATGAAGTGTGTACCATGTCTGAAGTCAACTGAAAACAAAATCAAGCAATTTCCAAACAATTTACTTTCTTCCATATCAGATTTGGTTGCTTTTCCGACCTAGCCAGTGAGGCCTATATATGCTCAAATCTATAACGTTTTTCAATTGGTGATTAACTACCTCCAGATGTAACAGTTTTAGGCACATCATGGAATAGTATTTTGGATTTCTCCTCATTACAACTTGACCAATGGGAATGATTGCTAATCGTCCCAGTACTTTTTTAGTGATCTTTATCAGTTAAGAGATACACTTTCCGTTTGATTAGACCGGTCACGTAGCAAGTGGTGGTGGTGGCCAAGTGGTTAGGTCCCGAGTTCGAATCATCCCACCGCTGCCCGTTTTCCCTCTTTCTGTATTTCCCCAGGCAGCCCTTGTATGGTCGCAACCGCCTTCCTGAAAGTTGACTGTACATTTATATATTCAATAAATAAAAAAGAGTAGAAAGACATTTTTCTTTTAAGTTAAGTTATGCATAGTGATTCACACGGTCTTATGACTTCGAAATTACCAGTTACGTAACGAGTGCGGTGCTCATTCTTTACTCATAGTCCATCGAGTTGATAGTTTATCAAGTCAGATCTACTGACGAACTCTCCCCTTTATTGAGTCACGAGTTTCTTTCATGTGCAACAACACATCACTGTGTGACATCTGCGCAGAACACGATCACCGTACACTGATTCACACATTTAACGAGTCACAATTAATTGTGAGATAACTGAACAACAAATTCAAATAGGCAATTCTGATTCGCTCCGGCATGAGCAGGTTGGCACAGCAGCAACACGCGACTTCCGTGTATCAGTGGACTGGAGTTTCAATGGTAATCGAGCTGGTGGATATGATGACTCGGAAACTTTACTGTTTCTCATGTATGAAGTTGACCGAGTGAATGCGCGTAGCGATAATATGTGAAGGATGGTCAGATCGAGTCGATATAATACAGATTTGCCTAGTGCTTATTTTACTGTCAGTATTTCTACGGCAGGAATATTTTTTTGCAACTAAGCATTTTACGATTGGACGAAAAGACCAACATTTCAACTAGGAGGATGTAAGCCTATGGGAATACAGAATTGGTTTTCATCTCCAAAGTCGCGCTTGATGTCTAACAAGGTGGGTATGAATGAATCAAGGAGATAAACCAATTCCGTCGTTGATACACACGCGGAAACGTGATCCAAATACGAAATCCCCTGTGACAAACACCGTGAACTCTGTGGAATCATGAACTCCAAAGCAATTGACAACTATTGAAATTTCGAGGTTAGTGTATACCAGATAGTTAACACTCGTTTCACTCTAGCTGGTACCCCCCACTTACAACACTGAGTACAAATTTTTGTTTCAATAACCACACAGAGCACATAATGAGACGATAAAATTAATCAATCATATCCCCGTACTAAAAGATAAAACTCGCTGCATCCACCCCCCGCCCCCCCCCTCCAAGCCGCCTCGCTGTGCTTCTACTCTGTCTGCATGCGTCGGACATTTGCAGCGACTGCTTAGCACAGGGAATTATCTGCCTTCTTCTTATTCTTCCTAAAGACGAACTGATTGGAATGATCTATCGGTCTGGGTTGTCTTAGTTCATCAATAAGCAACAACCCCAGATAGGAGGAACAGAGCAGCGTGGATGGGTGCGTGGGTGCACACACATCTGGGTGTGTGGGGCTGTGCTGGAAGAACCTAGTGAGAAGGGAATTCGCACTGTACATGCGGTAGGTTTCTGTGTTTGATCTAATTAATTATTACCAACACGCGCGTTCGCAGACACAAATACACCCGGTTGTTTATTAGATATGTCAATGCATATCACAAGTGGGGGAGGGGGAGGGAATATTTTCCAATCTG